>WYDI02026204.1:0-31102 GCA_009867235.2 Psittacus erithacus
ATAACTACTTGCATTGTTCTAGTTCTTAAGTAAGCATCATAAATCTGTTTACAAAATTAACTTGTACTCAGTTCACAAAATCAGCTTGTACTACATGTTTCTATTAAATGATTCTGTCCTATCCTTTTGGTCCTGGTACAGGGTTATACAGGGAATTTCATAACAGCATTTGGTTACTGTACGAGTATATTTTTCATTAAAATATTTCCTATAACTCTATATTATTAAAAAATATAAATCATATTAATTATAAACTATTGATTAAATTTTAATTACCAAAAGTTTAAATATCAGTAACAATGGTAATGCTTTTATTAGGTAGTTTAATCGTGTGGCCAGATCATGGGCCATTTCAGCATTCCATCTGCCTGCAATCTGAATGGTGCTTGGGCTCTTTTGGGAGGATGTTTTAGGGTAATGGATATACAGTGGCATCCCATGTGCATATAGGTGGATGAAGGCTGGGGAAAATCTCTCAAGAAGCATCAGAAAACTTAGATAAACTTCACGTGCACGTGTAAAGTAAGTGAATCCTGTTTCTTTCCACACCAGGCTATTGGAGTAGGTGTGAACCTCAGCCTTTCTTTTCTGGCCTAATCTGTTATAAAATTCATGGATTCAGACTGGAGGATCTGGTAGCAGGCTGATATCCATATTTGATTTTTTTGTTATCTTAATCCTTACAGGGAGTGGATCTGGTAGTTGACCCAGGCAGAGGGGAGATGCAGAACTAGAGGGAAGAGGGTAATGGAGAATATGTGAAGAGCAAAAAAGAATAAAGAGGGAAAGGAGCAGGTGGAAGTGGCAAAAAATAAGAAAACTGAGTCAGATGAGGGAGATAGGTCCCCAGTCCCATAATGCAGGAAACAGAGGTAAACTCTCAAAGCTGATAATGAATTTTGCTGAAAAGTTCTGCTAAAGATCTTTAATGTGTAAGCTTTGAGTGTAGAAAGTAGGTTTGGTAAGATACTTGAGGATTTGATTAATGCTCCAAGTATTACTTGATTTTTATGGTTAAGTGATTTGCAAATACAAAAGCTGTTTTTAAATCGTGAGTATTGTTTTTCCTTCAGGCTGACAAAAATGCTGAATTGGTGGCAAAATGGCACTACTGTGCTCTGAGTCAGGAGAAGCTGCGTCGGCCAATTGTGGCCTGTGAGCTGGGCAGGTATGAATATTTCCTTATAGACCACTGTAATAAAAGGTACTAATTTATTATTGAAAGAATTTTATGAAAATCAAATATGTTTACTAAATTTTTTTTATATTACAGGTTGTATAATAAAGATGCCGTCATTGAATTTTTGTTGGATAAGTCAGCTGATAAAACTCCTATGAAAGCTGCATCATATATCAAGAGCATCAAGGTAAACAGATTATGTCAAATAGTGAAGAGTGCCATGAAAGTTAAAGCGTGCAACAAGACCTCAGTTTGCTTGTCTTCTTACTGTACACTAAAAGTGTTAAAAATAGCAAATTACACTGAAAAAATCTTAGGGAATGTTATCATGGCTTAAGAATAATTATTAAACAGCTTAAAACTTGCATTTTTGTTTTTCAGAATGTAACAGAACTAAAGCTTGCAGATAATCCAGCTTGGAGTGGTGATAAAGAGAGTATAAAAGGTGACAAATATGATGACATGCAGTCTGCACGCTTTATATGCCCAGTGGTGGGATTGGAAATGAATGGAAGACATAGGTCAGTATTGAAGTCTCTGCATTTTGTTTTAAAAGTCATTACTGTGCTAAACAGAATATAGAGCAGGTAAAAATGTTTGAACCAATAGTGTTGCAAATCGCATACATGCTCAAACCTTTGTGGGGAATATTTGTCTTCCTTTCAAAAGGAGGGAGTTGAGACTAAATGTTCTGTCCTTTCATATTCAAGAGGAAAGATAAAAAGTTAACCCTTTCCTAAATTAATTTATACATGAAATAAAGGAATAGAGAGGGCAGTGTTTGCAGAGAAAAAGTGACTGAAAGGTGTTTGGGGGCTTTATTGTGTGCATCAACTGAAATTTTCGGTGCTTAAAATGTATTTTTTTTGTTGTTTCTCTGTGAAAACTTGCATAAATCTGAAAATCCTTGAAAGTTTTTTAAAAAAACTTAAAACATTATTTAAAATTAAATAAAAGATTTGGAAAACATATTTTACTTACATAAGAAATTGGTAAAATTTTGTGCTTATAGATCAAAGGAAGTGACAGAAGACTATCTGGTGCTGAAATCCTGTTTACTACTTAGTATTTGATGCTTGAGATATGTTTTTTCATTAAAGGAGAGGAACACGTATATACACATAATAGGGAGGGTTGGTTATGTGAGTAGAAGATAATAAACACTTAAGTCTATGTACTGGAGGTACTGGATTCTGTACTGTGAGGATGGTGAGTCGCTGGCACAGGTTGTCCAGAGAAGTTGTGGCTGCCCCATCCCTGGCAGTGTTCAAGGCCAGGGTGGATGGGGCTTGGAGCAATCTGGTCTAGTGGAAGGTGTCCCTGCCCATGGCAGGGGGTTGGAACTGGATG
Organism: Psittacus erithacus; assembly: GCA_009867235.2. Lineage (NCBI taxonomy): Eukaryota > Metazoa > Chordata > Aves > Psittaciformes > Psittacidae > Psittacus > Psittacus erithacus. The sequence continues at coordinate 2,531 of WYDI02026204.1, forward strand.
AACTTCAAGGTCCCTTCTAACCCAAACTATCTGTGATTCTGTGACCTGTATCAACCTATAGCAAGTGTACAAAAACGTCTCAAAGAGTATTTGTCTTGCTAAGATTCATTTGAGAGATTGTCGTAAACCCATGATGACTTTCACTGAGAATGAAATAAAAAAATGTGTTGTGGTTTAATCTATTCAAAGACGCTGATACTTTGATTAGCTGCAAGAATTTGTAAAGAAGTTAGCTGTGTCCTGCTAGCCCATTGCTATGTTGTTTCTGTGTTAAATCAGCACTGCACAGGGCTTCTTAAGAAAAATTGTATGTCTTCTTCTCTTTGAAGGTTTTGCTTTTTGAGAAACTGTGGCTGTGTGTTTTCTGAACGTGCTCTCAAAGAAATTAAATCAGAAGTTTGTCATAAGGTGAGTGTTTCATCAGCTTTAATAGCAGTAGGGTCACATCTGACCTCCACAGATAAGATACATAGATACATACATATGAGTGTATGTGTGTATACATACATATGTGCACATACACAGTTGCATTCACATTCACTATAGTAAAGCGTGGGTTTTTAATCTGAACTTTGTTGATGGATGGATGTAACTTGATTATTAAATGCAGGAATGAGATGATTTGGCCAGTCTGATGATCTTACAGACACTAAATGAATCCGACATATTTTCTGGATTTCTTAAATAATCAGTGTTTAGCACAGCCTCATGTTTGCATGTAAGTGTTTTCACACACGTGGATTCTTCACAATATTCAGAAGGACACTTCTAGAAATAGTGAAGTGGATGTAATATAACTTTGTCATATTTTCATTACTGGATTTTGGTGCACAGGGACAATGCTAACCACCTGGGAGAAGATGTTTTAGTCCACATTTCCTTTGAGCAAAGTTAAAGAGTGATTTGGTAGATTTTTGGATATACACTGATGATGTTCTCATTCTGCATTCAGAATCAAGAAGGGACCAGAACTCTTTTAAATAGGATCATGGGGAACTGGTTGCTGTGTGTTCTGGTAACTAACAGTTTGTTTATATCCAAAGCGCTAATTAGCAGCATTCCCCTAGCACATTCTGTCTTTATGCAGCAATGGGATGTATATAGTAAATGAACTGAAACTAATGAAGAAAAAAAATAATTGTGTATTGTACATATGCTAGAATTAGAATTTTTTGAATTAATAAATATAATCCTCTTCTGATCCATGCTCTTTCAAAGCACAAAAAATGTAAATACAGAATGTTTTAATGTTGTAGATTGCCAGTCATACATTTTTACTGGTCCTCACCACTGTATTTTAAGAATTGCAGTATCATTTTTGAAATGAAAAGCAACCTGAGATCCATGTGGGCTACAGTATTATTTCTTTCTTGCCACCTTCTGTCTGCCAGTGTGTGCCCAGATGCCCAGCCCTGGGTGCCCCTGCCATGTCTGTGGACATAGAGGCATTATGTGACTTCAGAGAGCAACATGATGAGAGTAGTTAAAAAAGAATTTAACTACTGTATTTGCTTGTTTACACTGTGTTTTCAGTTTTTTTCAGCTAGCAGAATCTGCTTTCATTTCATCCCAGGGAATGAGGTTTATAGCATGGATGTAAACTGGAGAAGTGTTAGTCTAAGAGCTGTGTACCAGTTCTCCACTATGAGAAAGCTCTTTCAAAACAAGATATTCTTGTGTATTAATTTTGTCTGTAAGCCTACAGAGCAGTCCTGGTTATCTGCTAAATTGTAAACAGCAAGTTTCCCAAAGGACTCTGTCAAACAGATGCTGTAGTGATGCAATGAAAACACTCACCAGAGAATACAAATACCCAGCAGCCTAAACAGCAGTTCTGCTCATACACCTAAAACCAGATCATCTGAACAAAATAATAAGCATATATTTACATGCTACAAGCTGCATATCACAAAATGTGCTTTGTGAAACTAGAAAATCACTTTCCTGTGCTCAGAGCAGAGGGTCACTTCCTTTGCAGGCTGTCTGGCTTCGCTCATGGGAATGCTTACTACCTTGTGGGAAACCCTGCAGGCCAGACAGTTTTCTCACTGCTCAGTTTTCTTAGGGCTTTTTCTGTTGCAGCTCATACAAGAAATAGAGCAATCTGTTTGCCCAGTGATATGCAGGTTGCAAAATAAGTGTTCAGAAAAAAGCTGAATTCATATAAACTTTTAGTCTTCAAGGAAATGGAAAACACCAGGATGAAGAATTCAGCATTTCAGTAGTACTAGATTTGAAAGGCTTTATGAAGTCTAGGTACAGGGAGGATGAAGCAGTCTTTTTATTGGAGTTCTCTGTCAAAAAACCATGTTTTGCATCCATAGAAATTTACGTAAAGAGCTGACTATATTAAATACATGTATTTATCTGCTTTACTGGAATTGTTAAAAAGACTGTACTGGTACTAGGGCATGGCACAAGAATGTGAGAGGAAACTGTCATGGATGGAGGACTTTTAGTAAGGCAACTGTAATTGTGTGAGGCCTTTTTCTAAGTGACTTGCCTCCCTTGGAAGTAAACTGTTCTCTCACTTCGTGTCTTAAGTAGCAGTATACTGAAGGATCCAAGTTAAAATAATTACATTAAAGTGCAAAACTCTAAGGCAAGCAAACAGTAAAAAAACCCACCACTGCAGCAGTGTTGAGGGAGGCTTTGAAAGGTCTTGCCAAAATATTAAGCGCCCTGGCCAAAGACTTTTTGAAAGAGCAATGAGAATTTGTTTATGGTGGTTTATATTGGAGAGTGAGCTTGTTAGATGGAGTAAGTGCGTGGGACAAATTCTGAAGCTTCTAACTATTGAGACTGAAAAAGAGCTTTTTCTAAAACACAGCAACTTATGAGTAGAAAGAAAATATATAATACCTGTTTACACAGAAGTGTAGATTGTTCAAGCCATGTTTTTGTGGTTTTGTACAGTAAGAAGGAAAAATGTAAACTTTCAGTACTAAGTCACATGCTCCATGTACAGGACAGGACTTCCAATCAGCAGAAAGGGAAACAAGTGTGATTCCAGATAACAGAGTTTGGTGGTATATATTCTGCACAGAAGCCCTGAAGATCAAGAGTTTTCTACTGCCTCTTGCTTCCTGTTCTTCAGGAAGAATTACATGCAACATGGAAATTGAAACTTGTACTTTTGAGTAGGACATTCTTACCTATTGTTGATTCTCCAGGCTACTAAATGAATAAGCAAGACTGTTTCTACTCACTGTTTTTGTATTTGATGGGATCTTGAAGACTGTAAGATAGTGCTAATCTCTGTTGGTCCATTGATTTTGGTGGGGCCCGAAGTAATGAAATGTTTTAGAATTTCTATTCTGATTGGCTTCCTGGTTCTTGCATGGGCAATCTTTGGTGCCTGCTTGTTTGGAAGTTGCTATCTGACAAAGTTATGCTTGTAGAAATGACGCAGTAAAAGAAGTACTTAGGAGTGTATGGCATCTATTTAACCTCACGGTTTGGGGTTCAAAAAAGGCATTGTTGCCAATTGTTAGCGTTGAGTCCCTTGTCTAAGAAGTTACTGTAATAATATGCTAGAGGTAGTATGAAGATGGGACAGTGGTTATTGAATTTGCAGTGGAAGCCCTTTGAGGAGTCACTCTGGAAGTTAAGGACAAGATTACATTTTAAAATATAATTCCTTACTTCACTTTAAATTTATTTTGGAATTGTTTTCAGAGTCAACAGACTCTTAATGCACACTTGAAATAGTACCCTAACTATTAAAGTCTGCCATATAAAACAATGACATGTTTAACTTAGATACAGAGTTATTGAACATGTGTTTTTTGAAACAGAAATTATGTATGCGTCTTTCAGATAGAGAGTTAATGTGTGTGCAGTATGTTACAGAGCAGTGTTTCCTTGAACAAAGTCACTTTGACACTGCTCTTAGATCAACAGTCACCAAAAGTTAGTAAACATTGGCTGCTGAGATCTAAAAGTTGGTTGATTTACTCATAACACCTACAGAACTCTGTGAATGATTTTTATGTATGTTTAAATGCTTTCAGCTTTTGATCATTTTATTACTTAATTTCTTACCATTGTTAGAAGTAAAAATTCTCAAGACTATAGTGTGGTCATGGTCACTCAGATTAATGTGTAGAATACTGCTTCTTAATGACTGACACTGGGGTGGTTCAATTGTGGATTTCCTGGGGGGGTTATATATATAAAATTCTGTTCACGATACAAAATCCTTTAGGAAAAGTGGATCACACTCCAGTGACCATCCTGGATTGACCTGGGCAAAGTCGTACCTAAATTATATTTTAAGAGGGCTATTTGTGCAGATGTTTTTTCCCAGTTTGACTTGTTCAGTTTCTGCAAAACAGGCCCGTGTTATAGAGTGCCTTGTTATTGACTTTTTCTTTCTAATTTAGTTCAGAAGTGATACACAATTGTTCTGTGTGATGATGATGATGAAAGGTAAAAGCTAGATACTGCATTTGCTGTGCTTTAAAAGACAACATGGAGTGGATTAATGCTGGCAGTGCCCTTCCGTGGATTGGGAGTGGCTTGGAGATTAATTATGAATATTGCTATGATTAATACACACCAGAGACCCATTAGCTTCACTAATGGTTTTCACAGGGGCTCTCCACAATTCAGTGTGAGCGTGTTGCCTGGCTCTTTTTTTGCCCTTCTTTTTTATCCCTTGTATTTCCTGGCATAAAAAAGGCATCTCCAGCAGTATTTAGCAACAAAATAAATCCTGAATTATACATGAAACTGAGTACAGGCCTTTGGGTTGAGTTTGTAAGTTTTTGTAGCTAACTAGATTTATTTATTCTGGATAAATAGAAAGACCAGATGGGCTTTCTTTAGGTTAAAGTTCATTTGAAAGAAATTTATGTTTCTGGCAAATTCATGTGGGAAAATGAGCAGTGCAGTTCCAGGAACCTGGGAATAAGTTTGTAGTAAGAAGCTTTCATGTTCTATTGCTGGGTTATTTGTTGATACGTTTGATTTTTTGGAAAAATGCTTACTCTGTAAGTCAGTTTTCTTGCAAAAATTGACTGATATTTTGGATGCATGTTGAAGCTTACATCTAAATTGCTCCTAGACATTTAGTTATAACTTGTATTTTCTAATCAAGTGAGCTTACAAGTAACAGGCTATATTTTATTGATTGCCATCAGAGTTCAAGCAAAATAACTAGTAGTTTATTTGGATTTGCTGGAATGATACTTTCATCTGCATTCTTGCCAAAATACTTGTAAAGGGAAATGAACAGTTTGAAACAACTTCTCACAATTCAGGTTTTGCCTAGTCTGTTTCTGTCAGTATCTCCTAACTAAAGACCTTTGGAGACAGGGTGTAGAGATGGTTTTATAAGACTTTTAATCCCATGGAAGGGTTTTCATATTGTAGAAAAGACCGCCACCTATATCCTTTCTGTTTCCTTATATTCCCCAGTCTTTTTGGCTTGGCGTCCTTCAGAGTCTTGAAGAGGCAGGAGCGGCTCTTGCCTGGAAAAGGGCTGATACCTTGTTTATTACTGTTCCCTGGTTTTGCCTGTGTTGTGTATGGAAAAGCACTTCCTTAGTATAGAACAGTAAGTGGTGCCTTTGGTCTGCAGAAAGTTTGGGAAGCAAGATGCTTGTCCCAGTTGCTGCTGCATGTTATCTCCAGTTGTTGCAGGCTGTTGCAAGGTCAGGGAAGTTTGGTTTTCCTCAGGTACACTGAGGTTGAAAGATGGCTTTCCCTCCATTTTCCTTTGTTCCCTGGCCTCAACTTTCCTATGTCTACTTGCCTTAAACCCCTGCAGAGCTTCAGAAACAGGGACTTAAAGGATCGCAGGATCTCTACTACTGTTCCTGGCACCACCACCCCCCCCCGTTACATTAGGAGTAAAGCTTGACTAGGGCAGGAGTGATATTGTCATGCTACACAATGAAATTAGAGATGCAGCTGGCCATGGAAAAAAAGAAAAAAGAGGGGAGAGAGAAAGAGACACAAGCCAACAAAAAATCCTCAGTGAAATTGACAGAAACCGGCTGTCACTTGCATGTCTACAAGCTCTGAAATTTTAGTGTGAACTTCATTATTCAGTATAATCTATTTCATAATACATACAATAGGGATGACTTTAATTTGTGCTTTTCATTTTATCTTTGTTCAGTCCTGCATCCATTTTATTATTTTCATACTGGTTAGTCTTTTTTTTTTGCCAAGGACACAAAGAACACGTATTTTTCCAGTTAAATATGTCACTTAAAGGATTATGAACTTCCCCCTTGTCTTTAGTAAGTTATAGGTTTAGGCATGTCATTTTCTTTGAGAATTAGCCCATTAGTTGTGGCTGCTTACTGTAATAAATAAGAGCTGTTTATGTCACTGGAAAGCTGGTAGTACAGTATTGTACTTATGCTATAATGCACAGAGTGAAGTCTATGGCTAAGAATGTTAACATTTCTGTCAGTATTTTGAACACTTGTTGAGATGTTAGTTAAGCTCAAACATTCAGCTTCATGTTGAAGTAGTTCTCTTCCTGAAAACGCCAGTGATCTTCGATGGGGACTTCTGCCTGGTGCAGTATTTTAAGCCTGTAGCGTCTCTCTAGACAGTCCATAACAAGTGGGTATGTTGCAGGCTCAAATTTGTTGGCAAACAGATGAGGTGACTCTATAATCCACTGCAAATCCCCTAGTCCATAGACACAAATGTCTCTGATGTAATGACCTGCAAAGACAAATTGAAGTTATCTGAAAGCAGCTGAAAGCTGAACAGAATAATAGTATTGCTCTGTAGTGTTATTAACAAAATTTACTTTTGGATTTCACATAGAGCATCGCTAAAATATATCTGTAGGATAGTGCTAGATCTTAAACATAGAGGCAAGGGTTTAGTTTTGTATTTTACACAAATGGGTACATTACTTCCAGCTCTGCTTAATACTGTGTTTTGTAGTTGGACTTGCTGAAGTTCTGATCTACTTCTATTTGGATACCTGTTTAACCGTGCAGTACTTCACTGTGCTGAGTTGAGACAATTAAACATTTTGTGGTTTTGCATGTGGTCAGTGCTGTTCTTTATTATTGTTCAAATTGAAGACGATTTAATCCAACATTGATGAAAATGCCTGACAAACATGCCTGTCGGGAACACCCCTATCCTTCACTGAAAACCCATGGATCAAGTTAAGGCATTGGTAATCAGAGGTTGAAAGAAAGTTGTCAGTATATGGATACTGTGACAGTCTTTGCAAGAATATATCAGAAGCTATTTAGATTGGATACAATGGGGTAAGGTGGCTGTCAGTTTTATTTGACTCTCCCAAAATAACTTACATGGGACTACTGAGGCGCATTTAATAGCCTGTTTAAAGCATGATACGTAATTTGCCACTAATGCTGGTCACTGACTAAAATTTGAGTTCACTACCGAAATTCGTATTACCTTTGCAGCCTTTGTGTATGGTTCCTTCTTGATCTTTCCATTTAATGGCTCGTATGTTTCCTTCCCAGTCTGCATGTGGTGTAGCCCCTGGAGCATCTTTAAAAACATAAGGTTCTGATAAGATTTCTTTCTGCTTATTAGAGGGAAAATTCTCACTGCTGAAGACTTAACTGTGGTCATGGTCAGTATTTATTTACAGATATTTGCATCATACAAGCAGGCATCGTTCTCAGTTTTATCAATTCCAACTCCTTGAGAACATGAGCTTTCATGTAACAAAAAATCTCCGTTTTAATCAACATTATTCTAGCTAACGGTCTCCACCTTAAGTAGTACTTTTCTGGAATCAAGCTTTGTTTCTTGGCTGTCAGATGTGACTTTTTGAAAGGGCAGCATCAAGGCTGAAGAAATTACCATGTTTATGCAATGTGACTCAGTTAAGCAGTGTTGTTAAGCTCTGAATTGGAGCTCACTAGCTCTGCATATCAGAGGCCTTACAGTGCTGTTGCTCCAGGGGTTATGCATAGTAGAAATAACATGTCTTACCATTTAAACGATTCAGTGTGACCCAGTAGTGTTCATCCGGGCTGTACGTGTCTTTTGACCATTCAAGCAAATCTTTTGCACGTGCATCAGTCAATGTAAACTCTACAAATTCTTTAGTGAGTATGTAGTAGGCACTACCAAAATATATAGTCAAATTATATGGAGGTTTAGCTTTTATATTCTTTGTTGGATACACATATGACATTCCAGAATGTGCATACTCCTTGTAACTAACCTGTGTCCTATGTTTCATATGAAGTGGTTGAACTACCCCAGGAGTCATATTTTTACCATTCCATTTACTTTTGATGTATTGTATAATGTCTTTGTTTGTTTTAATGGGATAATCTTGACCACATAGATTAATAACATAATTCCACTGAATTTTGGAGTGCACTAGATCTCTCATGCAGTTAATATCAGCTTGTAATCTTGAAAATCCGGCATAAACAACGTTTTCTCTTTTTGAGGAAAGAAAAATATTTTCAAAACAATTGACAATATTTTGTACAGCAGCTTTATAATCCTGTGGTGACTTCTCATCAACATGTATGCAGTAAATATTCTGAGGCATATAAATAGCTCTTAGCAGCTTTACAAACATTTCCAGCTCCTTGTGAATTGTAATAATGTATGCCAAGGAGAAATTCCCTTCTTCATCTGACAATGGTCTTGTGATAAAATGCAGAGTCTTCAAAACCACAGAGCAGTTGCATGAAGTCTGAATGCAGCTGAGTGTTTTAGGTTGGTAGATATTCTGACAAGAGTTTCCAATTTTAAAGGCAGCAGTTTTCCCTGCAAAAAGAGCTGAACAAAGCTCATCTGGGTAAAAACCACACTCTGCTGTATTTGCATTAAATTTTTGTTCATTTGGCTCTTCAGAAAGTGTGTCCTTCAGGTAGATGAAAATGTAGATGAACATGCAGACAGCAATGCAGAGTAAGAATCCTGATTTTGTTGCATCAAGTGGGTTCATCTTTTATTTTCCAGAGACTGTCTTCTCATTGTAGTTGAATTAAGTGTTCAGGTTATCTGAAAAGAAAAGTGAGATAGAAAGAGGGAAAGAACCTTTTATAATTTATTAATAGATGACATGTTAGTGATGTATCTAAATGTTGAGGTTACTCTTTCCAGTTACTAGGAGGAACCCTGTGTGCCCATGCTAATGCTGCAGTGTACTCAGCCTTTGGATATGGTACTTGCAGAGCCATGGAGCAGTCTTTCTAGGACAAACAAAATTTTTCAAAGAACCCAGAATGGCTTTTTGTGGTTCATTAGTTGATCAAGGTGGAGGGCTAGCCCACTGGATACAACCTTCTCCTCTTGAGACCATTTATGTGTTAGTGAGTCCAGTGCCATGGGTTGGTCAAGCTCTAGCTTTAGAATAGGGCAGATGTGTGAACACTGTGTGCTAGGGGCAGCTGCTGCTGAGATTTCCTGAAGGCCTAGGAAACCTTCATTTCTCCCAGAGGACCGGAATTAAGTAAATTAAATCAGCAGAAAATTTATTAAACAAGCAAAAGGAAGAGACTAAAATGTAATCCACAGAATACACTGGGGTTTATCCTTATGCAGGCAGCAAATGAGAGTTTGTTTTTTTTTCTCTGACATCTTTGTATTAGTGCTTTGGTAAACAGAACATGCAGACAGTTGTTTCTTATTTTTAGCATGTGTGCGTATTCAGAGATAAGTGCATCACTGCCAGGGTTAGCACTCAGATAACTGTAATTTACATCAGTATAGGTACAGGAGTTTTTCCATTGTGATTTTTTTTTTTCCTCATGTTTACCTTATTGAAAGTCAGAAGAATGAGAGTGCAGCAGTACTAAATCCCACAGCAATTACATGGAGGCTTTATCCTTGAAGCATTTGGTATAGAACTTCCTAGAGAAAATACCAGGGGTGAAGGAAGCGTCCATCAACTGCCATTAATCCTAAGAGTTAAATTAAGACATTATTTTTCATTTTTCAGTGAATCTATTTAATAAAATTTGTATTTTACTTGTAAATATTTCACGCTTTGCAGCTATCAGCATCACAACATACTTGGTTTTATACAGGGAGAGAGAACAATCTGTGTTTATAAAGAATGCTCTTGTGGTTAGAAGGCTCTAGGGTTTTCATTAGAAAGAAGAAGGTGATAGTTCTTTTAATGAAAACTCAGTATACATCAGTCTTAGAAGCTTGAAAATACAGAGGGCATTTTAGTTTAAATAGTAGAAATGAGACACAGAGTTTAAAAAGCATTAAGAACACAGAGTTTGACCCATGAGAGTGGATACTGTATATTACCACAATTTTAAAATCTTATTAGGTGGTTGGGAAAGAATGTATTTATTTAATTGTCCTTACTGGTATGCACTGGGTTTCATGCTGGAAGAATGCCTCTTTTCCACGTAGCATTCCAGAAAGTGAAGTTGAATGTTAGGTGGAGGGTTCATCCATTTTGCCTGTATGTTCTGTCAGTAGTGCTCATCAGTCTGTGTTAGATGAATAGGCTGAAGAAAAACATTAGGAAATCAGGTCCCAGAAGGATATATTTTTCTTTATGGCTCCCAAGGGATGCATTTACTGGGTAAACAAGCTTGATGTGCATCTTTGATCCCTTTGAAGAAAAGCTTCAGCAAATCAAATCCATGTCAACCTTTTGGTATTGTGCAGAAAGGAGGAGAAAAGGAATGCCACCAAAAGGCAAAAGCCAGGGGTTTGAAGTAAAAATGAAGTACGTCAGTGCTGTAGCCTGCTACCGGCTGACTACCGGAGCCAAGATTAGATTTGCATATGGCCGTGAGGTACCCAGTAGCAGAAGTTGGGAAGAGGGAGTGTCTGTTAGGGAAGCACGGATTTTTATGAAGTCACAAACACTAATTACAGGAGGAGCATTGAGGTTGCTCTGAATTAATGAACGTGATGAGATCCCCATGGTATGTTGCAGGGAAGGTTCATTCTGGACATAAAAATTACACTGTAGGCACTGGGCAGCTGTAGAAATAACTTGGGCTTTATACCTGCTTAGAATATAGAACATCTGTACATGATGGTGTACATGAGCATGCTCATCGGGTTTTTTCCTTAAATACATCTTTGTGGACAGGTTGTAAGGATAGTTCCCTGGGGAATCAAGCTGTTTGTATCATACACTTAGGGTTTTTTATTACCCTTCAGATAATAGGTTCCAGGTATGTTTCAGGTTAAGTGTTTACTATGGATTTTTCCTATTGAACCATGAGGCATCGAGAAGCTGTATTTTATATGGCAGCATGAAAGTACACAAACACCCTGTTACCAGGGAAGAAGAAGTAATTCCTTCCCCAGTGTTAATATGTTTCTGGGGAATGATTAAATGATGAAGCCTTGCCTGTGAGAACAGAACTTGACATGTTTTAGGCTCAAGATGTATTACAGAATGAAAGCATTGACTTTCTGTTAGGATTTTACCAGATCTAGGGCTAGAGTTGGTGCTGTTGGTCCCATTGCATATGAAATTTGCTACTTAGAGGAAACTTCTAGCCCCTATGCTATTGTCTCCTGTCAAGGACTACACTCAACTGTATTTCTTCCTGCCCTTGAAGAGCAAGATGTCATACTGTTGAGAAGATCCATTTGCCAGACATAACCCAGTCTGTGGCTATCTTGCCTTTTAGTTTTATTATGCAAGAGTGCCATTATAGGTATTTATTGTTATCAGAATGTCTTTGAAACTCAACCTTTTCTATGTTACAGACATTTTCTAAATCTGGAGGATGAAGTTGTCTTGATTTTTAGAAGTGCTGAGAGTAGTGTTTGACGCTGTAGGGATTTTCAAGCAACTTTGTGGTTGCTGTTATGGATATTACTTGACAGAAAATTGTTGTAAGCCTAAGCTCTTGCATCTCAATTAAATATGTAAACTGGAGAAAAGTAGAATAACGTTTATGCTTGAAAAGAAGCCTGTGAAATAGTCATCTGAATTAATCCAGACCCCATTAGCTATATACTTTGCTTTGCAGTTCACAGTAGCAAATCATGTTATAGTTTGCAGTTTCTTCCTGCCGTAGTGTTTTGGACTGCATCATTTCACCTCTAAATACTCTGTTTTGTCTGTACTCTTTGTATTTGCTTAATATTAAAGCTTAGATTAAAATGTAGTTCGTATAACTTCATAACTCAGTGAACCAAACAATTTAGGAATATATCATCTTTTAAAAAAAAAATGGTTAAAAGGTATTAACTCCTCCTTCCCGAATATCTTATGTCTGTTTTTTATCTGAAAAGAGTTTATGCAGGCATTAGTATAAGCATTTTATGAACAAGTGAATACTTATTCAGTCCTTTAAAAACTAAATGTTAAAAATCAGCGCTTTTAACTGCTTTTTTACTTTGCTGTTTTGCTTCAGCCTGGGGAAGTGTGCTGAGGCTGCTTCTGTGTTGTGACATATCAAGTAAAACAAAATTTCTTCATCAAACCTAATTAACACTGCCTTAGAAATTTAACATTATTCTTCCTTAAAAATGCTGTACTGGTGTTTACTGATATATACTCAGCAGATTTGTAGAGGTTTTTCCTGTCATTGTTTGGGGTTTTTTTTCCCCTTGTATATTTGACTTTATAACAATTCCAGGCAAATACCATGAAAGCTATTTAAACCCTTGAGTTAGAAGGTATAAAAATGAAGTTAACAGAGCCTAACAAGTATTCCTAAGTATTGTGATTTTTTTTTTCATAATGCAAAGGACAGCAGTAGTAATGACCTCCATTGTACAGTACCTCTATGACAAAGTACAAAAGAAATGAAGTATTAACCTTATGGCAGAGTTGAGTATTTTAAGTGAAATAATTAAATACTTCTATAAATATAATATTTAAATATTTCTGAAGTGAAAATACTTGCTACTTTACAAAAATAAAAATGTGTTTCAATAAAGGAATAGTAGAAATCTGAAGCCCTACAATCTCATTTATCCAGTCTTACCTTGTATGAAATTAGCCAGGAGACGGCAGCCTCATAAAAATAAATAGAGAGTCCCATTGTCCTTCAGGAGAAATAGACAGTGTTCTTCATTCTGTCGCTTGTGTGGAGATCTGGTGTAAGTGAAAGGGGTTAAACATTAACGGGAATGTTTTCATTTAGGGCTTCATCTGACTTCCCGCAATGCTTAGCATATTTATTCTGCAGTAATGCTGTTTGGCTTCGGAAATGTCCTCTGCTTCACAGTAACGAGTAAAAACTTTAGCTTCTCTAAATTCTGTTGCCACTCTTTCTCAGACAGCCTTTAAAGGACCGAAATCAGACTTTCAAATATGTAGAGTACATTGCTGATGATTATAAATAGTATTGCCTTACCTCAGAGGCTTTAACCTCTGCACTGCTAACCGAGCATGCCGGCTGATGAGAACTGGGAAAGAAACAACCCTCTCCTCCTCCCCCTCCCCCGCCCCGTTCTTAACTGTTTACCTGCTGAAACTTTCCAATTTGCAACAAATAAATATAGCCAAGAAGTGCCTCTGGTCATTTCTAGTAGTTGGAAGCTTAAAAGAGAAATGAAATACCTTATTCCGAAACAGAACAATACTACTTTTATGAAGATTTTTAATAACTGAAAGTCTTTTAATAAGTGAAAACTTGGCATCTGAAATTTACTGGAATTGGGAAGGTTTGGGCTCTGGAAACAAGTAAGAAGGCTGGTGTATTTCAGACATGTTCCGATAAAAATAGCGTGTTGGTCAGAAATAGAGAGAAAACCTCAAAGTAAATTAAGGCACAGCTGCAGGTGTGGCAGCTACAAAATTATCATTGACTCTAAGGAAGGTCTGTGAATAGAGGCTTCTGCTTGGACAGTGTTTTTGTAGGAGGTGCTACAACTGCTGCGTGAAAGTTTGCATTCTGTGAATTAGTATTTAGGAGACTTTCCACTTCTCCCGAGTTACCATTTACTCTTTGACCTATTGTATGTCTGAGTAGGGTGTGATGTCAAAAATTGTTTGTCAAATATTGTACTCCTGTAAACATCTAGTTATACAAACATACTTGCCTGCTTATTTGTATTAAGACTGGAGTAGTCATGGATGGAACTGCATCTTAGATGCTGTACCAAAAAAACCCCTAAATTCACTGTCAAAAGTAGTTTACCTCAGAAAATGAAGCACAATTATTTCTTATGTAGCTGAAACTTTAGAGGCAAATGTAAACTTTAGAATTCAGGTAATCATTTTAAACTAAGTTTTCATTATTACTAAAAAAAGTCACGTGTTTTATTCTCGAAGAAAGATAAACTATCCTACCAGATTGAAATGACTTGAAATATAGGTCTTCATTATTTGAAAAAGTAATTTAGCTATCTCTTTCACTAGTTTAAGTTTAAAAGATTATCTTTATGTCAAAGCTAATACCTCTTTTACAGCTTATAATGCCTTTAATCTTATAAATTTATGTCTTTGGGTTATTTTCTGTTTTTTGGTTTTTTTTTTTAAAGTTGATATTTGTGTGTGTGTATGTATATACACATGGGATATGTTGGGTATGTAAATTTATGACTATCAGAATTTGAAGACTTTTTGATCATATTTGCACAGCTTTTAATTCCATGATGCAAACATGTTACGCCATTTAGATATAAATAATTTTGAATGCACTTTTGTAATTGGACTCTGGAAGGCCTTTTAGACGAAATCCTTTCTGCTTGTTCAGCATCTCCTTCAGATAATATCCCACTCTTCTTCAATTACAGATCGAATCTTGCATTCAGATCTGCAAGCTGCTGGTCTAATGCTTTTGTCCATTCCTGAGTAGCTTCCAAGTTCAGTCTCATTTAGAAATGTCTTCTGTTAAGGTGCTACAAAAACATCAAGGAACTACAGCAAGTACCTTCATATGTTAATGTCCCGATATAAACAAGGTACAGCAAGGGAGACCCTGTGATGTCAAACACGTACCCCAGAAGACTTTAACCTGAAGGAACAATCTTTCTAAATTTGCAAAACTGACCACTTGTGTTCAGATTCATTTTGAAATGAATGTGTTCATTAAAATAAATGTATTCATCACCACAGACTGCAGTCAAAGCACTGTCCATATGTTCTTTCATTTGTTTAATTCCTACTGCAAACCTTTGTTTAGAAGAGTAATGAGAGAGGCAGGATTATTAACTGATCTCCCAGATTAATAGAAAGCTTCTGGATTTAACAAAATAAAAAAAAAATAAAAATTTAAAAAAAAAAAAAAAAGGAAAAGAAATCGAGATCTTGGAAAACATTATAGTCAATGTACTGGCTTCACCAACTGATCAAAAATGTGCCTAGTGAAACATTTATGTCTTCAGTCAGAAAGCAAACGGGGAATTACCTGAACCACATTAACATCACATGCGTTATGCAGATTAATTATAAATATACTTTAAAACTTGGCAGAGTTTAATAGATCAGATGAATGACAGTGAGGTGGCAAGGCTGGGTTAATGAATAATGCTGCTTTTAGTGACCCCTTTTCATCCCCACAGTCATTTAAAAATAATTTTTAAAATAGAAAAAAAATCCAAACAAACCAGGTTTTGCTGTCTAGTGTTGGGGAGAAAAATTCCCTCATGCTGTCTGCTCGACATGTAGAGGAATAACACCTTTGTCATTGTTCCTAGTCAACGTAGAGGAATAACACCTTTGTCATTGCTCCTAGTCAATGCAGAAAAATAACACCTTTGTCGTTGTTCCTAGTCAATGTAAAGAAACTGCTCCTATTGATTGTTGTTGCTTGTGTTGAAAGACAATTCATGGCATAACGCTTAGGTCTTCATGAAATGCATTCATAACTAAAAAAATATCTCAGAGTACTTTAGTGTTTTGGTTTTGTCTGTGGGGTTCAGAAAATTGAGTAGATTGTAGTTAGGAGAACTTTGTTTAATCTAGTCACTGTACATTTCGTGCTAGTAAGACAAGGAGCCCACAGATGGAAAATGCACCTTTCCTTTAAAGAAAAAAAATAATAATTACAAGTGTTGGGACTGATAATGAAATAAATTTGCAATTTTATTTATTAATGCAATAGGGCTTTGGAGAAGAACAAAATATTTTCCTATATATTTTTCTTTTAGATTTGCTGTGCAGATTGATATGTGAGCTGCTTTTAAATTAGTTATCAAAAGTTCATGAGTCACTAGTAAGATGAGTATTTATTCTACTTTTCAAGAAGAGAAATGTTGTCAGTTGGTATTATTTTGCTTTGTGGTAAAGTCAACTGAGATTTTCCTTTTGATGTTTCAAGTGAGATGTGTTAGGCTGTATTAAAACAGAAAGAACTATTGGAAAAGAAACAGCAGGGAGTGGAAGGGCTGGAGATCTCCTTGGAGAGCTTAAACACAGTATTAATTCTAACAAACATTAGCCAGCATACAGACCTTAAAAATAATACTGTTTTTGTCCTTTTTTTTTCCTTTAAGTGTGGTGTTCCCTTTCAAGAGGAAGATGTGATTATCCTGAATGGCAATAAAGAAGATGTGGAAGTACTGAAGAAAAGAATGGAGGATAGAAGACTTAAAAGTAAATTAGAAAAGGTAATATTTTTATATGTTGTTTAAATCAAAATTGAAAGAATTCTTCCCTGTAATGCAGTCTGCTCTTAGATTGCATAGCTTTGCTAACCTTTATGCAGATGGAACGATTTATTCAGTGAGCTGTGTTGTACTTTCAGTGCTACTTTTAAAAGCAGTGCGATTGTACACGTACTTTGCTAAGCTTAATGAAGTTGTATGTACTGAAACTATCTTGACTAGCAAGTGGTGTGTAGTACTCTGAAGATCACAGAATTCAATGCCAGCTATACTTCAGGTCTTTCTTGAAACAAAGAAAGCTTGTATTAGTTAGTTCTAGTAATGAGCAAAATCTTAACCTGATGGCAGGTTATTAGGTTTTTGATCTCAAAGTATCCTCTGCGACCAGTGTCAGAAACAATACTGCGGTATGTAGATTCCTGGTCTGATTCTGTAAGACCACCGTTAGAAAATTTTTACATGCTTTGTGGTTCTTACAGTCCTGGGTGATTACTGGTGATGCTACTTCCTACCACAATGTTGAGGTCTTTGCATTTAGTTTTGGTTTCAGTCTGATGAGGCAAAATGCCATGTAAATAAAGTTGCCAATCTACTCAATGCTTTACTGTGTACTACTGTGTGCTACTCTGTGAAGTAGTAGTTGTTTTGTGGTACTGTACTGTACTGTCAGATGAAAGTTCTCCATAAGGGACTTTTTTCAACATTGCTGTGTTGTTCTGAACTGGCATTGCTACTCTGGAGGATGGCAGAGCAAGCAAAAACTTCAGTGTTGACTCAGTCCAGAGTGCAGACAGATTTGGTTGAACCTCGAGAGCATGAATCTGACACTTTCAGTCATGGAGACTTTAGATGAGAGGTTGATCATCTCATCCCTATTACTGCACTTGATTTTGCCTGCCTGTAGGATTAGATGGCATGCAAGTGTTTTTCTAGATTGTTTTGAAACAAATACTTGTTTAATCTCCTGTGAGCACATAATTCCTTCTCATCATAGGGTCTTTATACATCAATACACCATCACTGGGCCTCGACAGTACAACAAAAGAATGGTTACCTATAGAAATCTTGCTATTCTTTTTCCTCTGTGTTTATAGCCTCTGCATTTAGTATCATATAGCTTTTTGCATAAAAGCAGTACTGTAGATCTCATGCTGTCTCTTCAGATGTTTGTGGGGTTTTTATTCCCAGGACTTTATAATTAAATGTTTGAAAGAATTTTACAGATAATTTGGTGATAGAATATTGGAGATCTGACTAGATGAGTAATTAGCCCCAAAAGCAGTGGTTGGTTGCAGTCAATTTTTATTAGGAATGTAGCCCTGACAAAGCACCAATAGCTTTGGTTCGAGTAAATTGGAATAGTCTGAAAGCTGGAACAAAGCTTACATGCAGCAAAGAAGTACCACCTAAGTGTGGTGTCCAATTGTCTTTTACAGTGTTGGCAAGGTCACTTATGGTGGCAAACAGAAGGAAATCATGTTTTGGGCTGTATATGCCCTGGGTGAATATGCAAATATTTTGTGTTTGTTTAGTAGAGGCTTACAGTACAGGCAGGTACAGTATTTGCAAATCTCTCAGCAGGCCTCTTGCATTTCATCCTCAAGTTCTAAGGATTTTTTGCAATTCTGCCTTGCCTTGCTGCACAGGCTGATGTTTCTGCAGCTAGAAACAGTCTTTTCTGCTGTCACTGGCACTATTCACTTTAATTTGAGGTCTGTGAGCTGCAGTCCTGATATTGGAAAACAGTTGTAGTTTTGGGTCTGTTGGCACTGCTGTTCAGATATCTTCCTTGGTTCCTTCTTTTGGCAAGGGGAGAAAGGGGACCAACTGCATATGGAGCATGAAGTACAAACTCCTTTTATTCATACTCATGACACAAATTATAAGGAAGACACAGCTTGCTCTAGTGTAAATATTTATTCAAGCCCAACTATGTCGCATTATAATGAAATACGTAAAATGTGTATTACTTCTATATAATATATATGCATAGATATATTTAAAATCTCATAATTCAGATGCCAGCTAGTGGAGGTAACTTTTCTTTGTAAAGCACTGTGAAGAGAGGTTTTTCAAGTGTACTGGAGGACCAGGAGATCAAAGTTCACTTTTTAGAATAGCAACCCTCTGCCACCACCTTCTGGCTAAGCTTTGCAGCAACGTGTGGTATAGCATTTTTTTTCCCTCAAGCATTAACCGTATTCTTGGCAGCATGAGTTTTGCTAATTTTTATAACACATTTAAATGTATTTATTTTCTTTGAGTTTGTGCAGCTTTCTTGAAATAAGTGCACCATTCCGAATGTATACAGTCATCTTTTGTAATAACAGTGCCAATGACTGCTTTAACACATCTTTCTTTTTCAACTCGGCATTTATGTCATCAAAGCCATTAATGAGATTCTTGTTGCTGTTGTATGGGGTTTTGTGTGCTTTAATCTGGACAAATATAAATTAACTTGGAAAATCTGGTCCACAGATGCTTTTAAAATGTGTAGATTAACTATTTGCATCTTCCCAAGCAGTCCTGCAACAAAGGCCCCAGTTACTGAAAGTTACCAGGAGGAATTTTTGTGTTAACTAAATGAATTAAGTGGATATGAGATGCAGGATTATTCTGTTGTGCTTTGTTTCTTTTTTTAATTGAAAAATCATATAATCACAGAATGGTTTGGGTTTGCCAGGGGTGAAGTATTCACCACTTTTTTGGCCAACCTGTTCCAGTGCCTCAGCACCCTCACAGTAAAGAGGTGCTTCCTTATATCTAACCTGAACTTTCAATGTTTAAGATTGAACTTGGTACCCCTTGTCCTATTGCTACAGTACCTGATGAAGAGTCCCTCCCCAGCATCCTTGTAGGCCCCCTTCAGATATTGGAAGGCTGCTCTGAGGTCTCCTTGCAGCTTTTCCAGGCTGAACAGCCCCAGCTTTCTCAGCCTGTCTTTATATGGAATGTGCTTCAGCTCCCAATCATCCTCGTGGCCCTCCTCTGGACTGTTCCAACAGCTCCATGTGCTTCTTACGTTGTTGTTTACAGTTAACTGTTCTGTTTAATGTGCAATTTACTGTCCTGCCATGTGGGTCCAGAGTATCAGATTACCTTAATGGCAGCACTTACCCTCCCCTGCCAAGCATACAAACCAAAATACTGTATCCAGACAGTTTACTTTTGGCCTGCATAATGTTCTTTAATGTAACTTCAAGGTTCTGAAGGTATTATTTTTTCATCTAGAAATAGTACCAAAAGTGTGGATCAGTATGGTGGAAGGAAAAATTCCAATGTGTAAGACATAAAAATGTAACACCTGAAGTTGTGTGTCTATCAAATACAAGTTTGGAATTGTATATTGTTTTGGTACATTACCAGATTTCTGTTTGTGGTTTTTCAGAAATCAAAGAAATCCAAGTCAGCAGAATCAGCTTCCCAGCAAGATACCGCTGAAGGTAAAGTCACAGCTCCAAATTCTGTGTAGCCTTCTGAGTTGTGAAGCAGATTCATGATTTCATTATTTTTTCTGTCATAGATTCTCCGGGTCCATCAAAGGCTAAGGATGGAAAGGACTGTATCAGTTCCAGTTCTAGGGAAAAGAGGCAGGTTGTCCTCACCAAAAGTTCAGGTTGGTGTTTCTTCTTTAATCTAAATTTGAAAAACCTGGGAAAACAAATAGTTCTGCTTTGAAAAAAACACATTGCAGGAGAGATCCTTCTTTGTTATTTTGTACCATAGTTTTGAGAAGCTACCCTCTCACTTCTTTTATTTTTTTATCTTCCTCAGTAATAAAAGATCAACTCCTATCTTCAGGGGAGCCATGATTCCATAGCTCAGTTTTTCAAAGAACCCCCTCTTCCAAAAATCTGTCCTGAAAGTGTGCCTTTCCAAGCTGAAGTAGAAAGTTGCCTTATGAACATGCACAAAACTTCTTGTTCAATAGAAACTGTACTCAGTTTAAGTTTTTCTTAGAGCTTTGCTTTAAAATCTGTGAAATCTACAGCACTGATTCTGCAGGAAGTGTTTAAGGGCTTCTGTTTGTCTGGTTTTCCTTATTCTACACAGTCTTTGTCCCAGCTGCTGTCTGTCATCCATCCTATACTCTTGAGTAAATAATTCACAGAGTAGGGACTGACTTCTTGTTATTGTCCTAAAACAACAGGGTCTCTGCTCGTGCTTGTGACTGGCAAGTGCTGTAGTGATGCAGATAACTAATAAAAATAGTAAATACTTTTCACCCCAGTGTATTTTTTCGCTGTGAAACCAGCCAGATCTTCTTGTTTATGTCATTCCAATATTGCTTTAAATTGGTGGGAACCAACTTGAATAAATGAGATTAGAGATTCTTACTCACACAGTGATAAAGTCGAGGGTTTGGTATATCTGTTTTAGCTAGGAGGTAGTGTGAGGAGCATTGGTAGTTTTCCTGAACAACAAGTGGTCAAGAAATCTTTTATGGCAGTTTATTTTGGTGAAGTGTATTAAAATATCCCAGGCTAATGGCTTGACTTTTAGTCCTCCATTTTAGCAATGGAATGTAACTTTGGGATGTACTGATGGATCTATGGCACCTCATGCATCTATGAGTACTCTGCAGTCATGTAGTCCAAAGGATGGTGCCCTCTCTCTATGATATTACAGAAATTACGTCATTTAATGTCTCCAGTGTTTTCATTCAGAACTATAGGAATGGGTACATTTTTAAAGTCAGTGTGGGGTTTCCATGTGGAGTATTCAGTCATGTGCATAACAGCCACAGAAAAATTCAATTTGAAGTAACTAAGAATATTTAAACAATGAACTGTAGGTAAACTATGTGAGAAGCTGGGGGAATTTCCATCAGAAATGCCTTACCTGCCCCCTTCTGTTGGTTCTTAGAAAGGATAGACTTCAAAGAATATTGCATTCCGGATCATCATAATTGCTCTGGGATATTTAGAAACCTAGTAATTCTAATAATAGTTTATGTATCTCTGTCTTCCAAGAGTGTAAAAGAAAACATACACCTTTTGAAATGTCAGGTCATTAGTTTATGTTTCTGGCAGCAGTTATATTGGCCAGCAAGAGGTTAAGAGGAGAGAAGGAAAATAAAAGAAAGTCTGTGAATTGAGGAATGCCAGTAGCGTAGGAATTAATTTGTGAACATGGCACCCTAAGGTTTCTGGACTTGCAGCATGCATATTCATTCTTTCAAATCTAGTATTTGGTAATTCTTTCCAGACAATTGTTGGTGGCATTAAAAGCAGCATTCTCCAAAAGTAAAAAGGGTCTGATCTATGATGATTCAGGATTGCACATACAATTCCTATGACTCCATGCAGAAATCAAAGATACATGTGTTTTCAGGCTCCATACTAGCTCTTTACATGCTGTTGTGCCAGAGTTGAAGTAAATATGTTGAGTTTCTGCAGGCTTTTATGCATTCATTTCTTTGTGCTAGAGATAGCATGTTCTTTTTAAAATACTGTCCTTCAACTTTGGAGAAGATTAAATAGTTGTTAAGAAAGAGGTTGGGGGAGCAGGGGTGTAGCAATAGATGTAATACACTGAGAGAGATTGTCTCAGAAACAGAGGGATGGGCATTTTCCTATCCCAGATATAAAATTATGCAGACCATTGTTATTGGTCATAAATGACTCTGCAAAGAATAAAGGGAGGAGATAGATTCCCTGGGGACAGTATGTCACAAGTTTAGCTTTTGTCATTTGATAGCTAATTTCTAAATAATACTTCAGGGTGTTGGAATATTTTCATGTTTCTGAAGATGACAGTTCAGAGCCATTTTTCATGTAGAGGGATAAATGTCAATACTGAATTACAGTGCCAGGGATTTACACAAGTAGGAAAGAATTCCTCCCTCTCCAAGATTTCTAAATGCATTTTGAGCATAAATTCTAAAAGCTATGAACATATTTGCTGTTGAATACAGTTATGGGATATATTTGCAATAGCCCTGAAAAATGTGTATACTTAATCTCTCTACGCATTATTTTTTAATACTTTTTTCCATCATTATTTAAATACTTTTATCAGTTGTAAGCTTTTAAGCCTGCTTCATTCTATTCCTTTTTCTCTATCAGATAATGGAAATTCATCTGTCCCAGGAAAAGTCAATAAGGCTTCTGCTACTACTACGAAGAGATCCATTGCGGACAGTGAGAAGTCTGAGGCATACAAATCTATTTTTACATCGCACAGCTCAGCAAAACGTTCAAAGGAAGAGTGTTCCAATTGGGTTACTCATACAGCATATTGCTTCTGAAATAATGATGAGCCTGATCATAACATTCATTACTGCTTTTCTTCCCTAAGGCTTTTTCTATAACTGATACAGAACTTTTGTTGTAATCTGATGCTATCAGGGATTACTCAGTTTGTAAGCTCTTTATAAACTTACGGATAACTAACAAACTTGTGTTAGTTGCAACTTCTGTTAAATAAGAAATAGATCACAGAATCCATGCTGTATCAGCAGACCTTACTCTAAAATGAATTCTGTGTACCTAAATTTTTCTTCTCCCAGTTGGACACTGTCATTCTTACTCACAGTAGCTAGTGTCCTCAGCAGTAAGAGTGAGGGGAAGAGGATCTGCCTACTCTCCTCTTCTGTTATCATAGAATCAAGAAATTGAGTTGGAAGGGACCTTAAAGATCATACAGTTCCAACCGCCTGCCATGGGCAGCAACATCTTTGTCTGTAGACCAGGTTGCTCAAAGCCCCGTCCAGCTAGGCCTTTAACAACTTCAGGCAATCTATTCCTTGCCACCCTCACAGGAAACAATTCTTGCCTCATATTTGATATTTGCTGCAACTATAATTATAGTTCTCAATGTATTAGTACAGAAATCCACATTTTTTGGAACTTTCTGACAGCTAACTTGGTAAAGCTAGTATGTTTCTTAAAGGTTCTGGAAGTATTTTCAAGTAATTTGCCTTTTGATGGAATGCATGAATGGATAATAATGAAACTGTACAGCATTCTTCTTGTACATGTTGTTGTAGGCTGTTTTTAATAACCAAGTATTCCCTTGTAAATCGTTATCTATAAAGATGAGCCTGCGATAGCAAGGTTGGGTTTTCCCTAAAAAGGTTTTGGGGTTTTTCTTTTTGGGTGTGTGTTTTAAAGTTAGAATTACCAGGCATGAGCTTTCTTTTTTCCAGAGGATCAGAATACATGGAACAAACTTACGAGTTTCCTTATTTTTCTGCTGAAACAGTAAGATTCTGTGTAACTCTGAGGAGCAATTTGCCATTTTGAATTCAGCAGCTTGCATGAAAATACAAGCATTTGCACAGGATGAGAGAGAAATGAGTGGTGACAGAACAGGAACAGGCAGATCTTAACTGGCTTTTTAGGGAGAAACAAGTGGGCACCAGTGTCAGGGGAATCAAATCCACTGGTGACTGATGGAGGGAACCCTGCCAGGCCGGATTAGCTTTTGCAAACGTTTCTCTTGCACTTTGCAGGCAACTGAAATGTGCTGCTTTCACATCTGTAGCGCGCATTTCTGACATAAAACTCTTACCAGGAAGCAACGACTGCTTGTTACAGGAAGATGCTAGGTGTAGTACTCGCTTAGTTTTGCTTTTATATTTATACTTTTGATCCCTGTGATGTTGATTTAAATGAAACTTGCTCTTGTTATGTGACCATAATGCTTCATGTTCAGTTGAACTGATAGACAAGTGCTTATTTGGTCAGTGCTACAACAGAGTAACTTTTTATGGGCTTTCCTTTGCCCCTTGTATTCTTAGCTATTTTCCAAAGGCAGGAATTCTTCTAAAATGTTACTGTTCCATAGCAATTCCATAGCAGCTGAATATTTGAATCCATAATACCGACATGAAATGACCAGAGGGAGGCATGCAACCATTTCACCTTCCTCTCTTCCTTTGTTAAAATATGCTTTTATAATCTTGGCACAAACTAACCAGAATAGAAATGCAGAAAGTAGGAAGCTTGAAAAACCACTGCATGATGTTACATTGTTACCTTTGTATGTGAAAATGATTCATTATCCTCATAATTTATGTTTAAAACTGTCCCTATTTCTAATTGGCAATAGTGAATTGCAGATTCAAATGTTGTGTTTACAGTTGTGTAGGTGGTCTCCATGATTCAGGTGTGTTGAATGAAACTGCTAGGATTTTATTATTATTTTGATAAGCATAATTAAAAATTGGCTTGTTGCAGAATTTGTATGGTGGTAAGCAATTTTGGTTTCCAGTGATGGGAATGCCTATATACATCACATCAAACAGTTTGAGGTTTACCTGAGCTTCCAGGAAGCACTCAGCCATGTTTTATATGCATGTCTAATAATCAGCTTTGTTCTCCTTATTCTGTATTCTTTTTCACTTTATTATTAACCTTTATTAGTTGTTAGTTACAGATAATGAAATTACTACACTAAAAGATATACTATAGTAAGGCCTTCATTTGCAGTCTAATTCTGGTTTGACAATACATGTTAAAGTCCTATTAGTGCTTTATAGGAATGCATTATTCTTCTATTTAAATCAGTTGTAAATCTTAAGAGGAATTAACTTAATTCTTGTGCTCAAGCTATGACTTTGCTAAAGAATACAACACAACATAATATGTAGTTTTGTTTCCCTTTTCTTCATAATGTGTTAGGCAAAGTCCAGCCTACTGACTTGAGAACAGGCTTTCCTGCTCGTTGGGGCAGGAAATAATAGTGATTTCTTTCTTTCAATCTGACTGGCTCATCTATTAAAATAAGTTCATGACTACCATAATTTGGTTAATGTATGGATTGCTCATACACACTTGAGTTTATTATCTGGAATTGGTAGTTTGTGCTCTGCCACTTGGATAGGATTTTGTTTGGGAGTTTGCCATCCTGAATTTGCAGATGGAGTTCTTAAAATGTTTATGGTTTATAGAAGTGTTGTCAGTGACTACTGAGGTCTTTTCCTTCCCTTTACAAAAACCAGCTGTGAAGGAATGTGATATATTGTTGGCATGTAATGCAATTCATCGCCACAATTGACTTTTGTTAATGTAAAATAGAGGAGCAAAAAACTGACACTTCTGTTCTTGGCAGGCTCGGCCAGGCAGTTGAGACTGGAACGTTGACTTGGCAAGTTTTAATAGATGCAAGCGAACAGTTTGCTGGAGGATGTTTGCTTTGTTGTGGTTTGCTTTTTGTGGGGGAGGGCAATTTAATTTTCTTTTAATATAGGTGAATTTGAATGTTGGTGAAAGTTGAAGACTGCAGAAGTCTTAGAATCTAAAACCTGTATTTTCTGAGATGCCACATTAGTCTCCCACAGCATTGCATCCAAGTGTCTCTCTTCTGGGGAGTTTGCAGAACTGTTAATTCTGTTTCCATGATGTTCAAGCCTTGGCCTCCCTTCTGAAGAGCTTAAAAAGGATCCAGTTAGTGTCAGTTGTATGATAGGAGGATGTATGTATGTATGCGTGTGTGTGTGATGTGGAACCTGCCCACTGGGAACTCGACTGAAATTGAACAACTTCCTTCACATAGCCCAGTAATCAAATACTGGATGTATACTGTGCAGCCATATATTCTGTTACAGTCCTGTGAGCTGCCTGTTGTCCTGCACGCTTGCTGAGCATTCAGTCCTTCTGATTTTGGTACCTCTCAATCTGACAACGTGAGGGTGTTCACACATTCACACTTAGCAAGGTCAGCCTGCTATCCATGTTCAGTGTTACAGTTTTGTTCCCTGCTCACACCAAATTAGATGCGATATTCATGCTGCTCCATGGGGTATCCAAAACCTACTCTTTCTCCTTGTTTCCAGTGATCCATCACAGCACCTGTAGCCTCAGGCGTGGTGGAGCACCCTCAGTCCCCTCCCAAAGCTTGACAAACTACCTTGTGCTCTCCTGCACCATGGGCTGACCTGCGAAGAGGAATGGAGGTGCTGGTGCTGTGGCTTTTTGCCTTCACAGAGGACAGTAAGCACTAAAGCGGAACACTCTCGAGCTGACAAAAGTGGGTTTGGGACAGATTGCTCATCCCTGGCTCCACACTGCAGTAAAAGGTGACTTTCCTCCTTCACGCTCTAAACCTCCATTCTTTGCACATCTGCCAATCTCGCCATATTCTAGTACTGTTGCCTCTGCCCTGTGTGTTTTTACTGGCACTCAGGCTGGAGGTACATGCTGATCAGCCTGCTGGTGGGTAGCACTGAGCTCTACAGTCTGTCCCTCTGTAAGGACATTGCTGTTGAAGGCCTCGTCTCTCCAGCCATTTATTTCCACAAGATCTCTAAAACCAGTGTCTTCAAGGGTGTTACATCTCTGAGAATACTAGTTGAAATTAAGCAGTATTTTATAACATTGATGGTACAGCTGAGGGTGTAGCAGCCCTGAATCTCTAGAAAATTAGAGTAAAATCCTTTAGACAAAAAAGAGTACCCTAACAGCCATCAGGAAGACTTTTGAGGAGAGGAACATGTAGTATCTTTTTTGGAAAGCCTGAAATTGTGGCATCCTGAGGATAAAACTGTAGTTAGTGGAGAGTGAGCTTCGAAGGACGGAGTTTGTTGTGTAAGTATATACGAAATTTTATTTCCCTTGACTATATTTTGGTTTAGAAATAATCATAGAACTATCTTTAATGGGAATAGAGTTTGGGAGGTGTACAGTGGGGAAATGCATGCCATTTACTCAGATGGTTGGGAGATTTTATTGGACTCTCGGAACCTCTCTGCTTCAGTCTCCAAGTTCCATGCCATGAAATCATCATGCGCCTGTGAAATTAACCCAGAAAAGCTTAGCATTCCCTTTAAAACATTAAAATATTTCTTATTAATGTCCTATTCTTAGCTGAACTGAGTGAACACAATTGTCTTTAAGTGCCCCTCTTACTTTGCAGCCCAGACGCCAGTTGCAGTTGGTATATTTTGCTCCAGATTCTGAACTGTGGTGACCCTGCCAAATAGTTTCTTAGTTGCATTTAAAAATAAAAGGGCTGTTTATACATCACAATCCACAGAGGGTCTGAAATCAGTGTGTCCAAGATGAATACAAATCATAGACAAAAAGTGTTTTGTTGGAAGGCTTCACAAATATGGAACTGATTACTGCTAGACAGCACAGATTTCCTTCTGTAAGATGGAACTGATATAATTCCTTCCTGACAGCTAGAAATTATAATTGAGTTGGTTTTTTTCTGCATTTTAAACTTTACCAACTTTCAAAATGAGCAAGAGGGATGGAATCCTAATCCATCTGCAACTGATGGGAATTTTGCCTGTAAGCCAGGATTTAAATCTAAATATCTTTCTAACTGCCCAGTTACTGTGGAGGTACTGCTAACAATTTCATAGCTGTGGTTTTGTCAAGCATTTGACTTCATGTGGATTAAACTATCTCTTATAGGTCAGTGACAGAATTCAATTTGCAGATTGACCGCACATCTTTTTTGGGGGAAGAGCCGATTTCGTTATGACATTGAGTAAAATGAAATTCTCATTTTAAAATGTTGCCCTACCAGTTCTTCGTAACGCATCCAGCAGAACTCAGCCCTTGTGTGGTGCTTGTGATATCTCCAAGAGGTTTTCTCAAAAGTGAAGGATGCGAGTTGGTGAAAAACAGCCCCTTCCCCTTGTAGAGCATTTGTCAGGCTGCACTATTTCTTCTTCCACTCGGTTTTTCCTTTGATCCTTCTCATTTGCCACCCCTTATCCGCTGCCTGCAGGAATCAGACAGTGCTTTGCTTGATGATGATCAGGAGAGCAGGGAAAAGGGAATGATCTGGGTGATGGATGCTCTGGTTTTGCAGCCTTGTTTGCTCTCTCGGGCTAATTTGCTGCTGTTATGCAGCCAGACAGGCTGCCTCACCCAGCTGAATGTTCTCCATCTTCCAGACTGTGTCCTGAATTTGGTGGCGGTTTGAGTCAGGGTAGGCTCATAGCTTGTCACTGTGTGATTTATTTATTTTCCTCCCTGTGTGGCAGGTTTTAAAGAGCAGAGTTGTATTCGCAGTGTAGAACATATAGAATCCCAGACTGGTTTGGGTTGGAAGGGACCTTAAAGCTCATCCAGTTCCAGCCCCCTGCCACAGGCAGGAACACCTTCCACTAGTGCAGGTTGCTCAAAGCCCTATCTAACCTGG
>WYDI02026204.1:34017-71622 GCA_009867235.2 Psittacus erithacus
TGGCAGTGTTCAAGGCCAGGTTGGACACAAGGGCTTGGAGCAACCTGCTCTAGTGGAAGGTGTCCCTGCCCATGGCAGTGGGCTGGAACTGGATGAGCTTTAAGGTCCCTTCCAGCCCAAACCAGTCTGCAATTCTATGACAGCAGTAGTACTAAAGCTTTCCCTTCATTACAGAAACACTAACTTCCTGTAACTCCATGTAATACTGAGTAAATGATGTTACAGTGTTGTACAGGCGTTCATGTAACAATAACTGCTGAATATGGGCTGAATAGCACAGAATTTTGATCTAGGGCCTGCCTTGAAGATCCTGTGATCGCAGGATAAATCTGTGGTCTCTATTGTCCTTTCCCTCTTCTTTGTATGTATGTAGTTTGTATGTGCTTAATATCAGGGACCACATCATATTTGTGAGTGAAGAAATACTAGTGGTAATAAAGAGATGGAGCACAAAAAGGGAGAGGCCAGTGCAGAGGCAGTGCCTGTCCTTTAATAGGATGACTCTGAAGTGAAAACAGCAGGATTTGTTTGACTGTTTAATACATGGATTTTTCAAAGAGACTTGGTCAGAAAACAGAGGTTTTGTTCCACAGAAAATTCCAGTGCTTCAGAGCTTGTTGCCATTCCAGATGAGAATGAAAAGTGCAAACTACTCCCTGAAGTAATGTTCTGTAAAAAGTTGTTTTGGGATAGTTGAGCTGTGCCCATCGCTTGAGTTGTTCCAGCTACGTTCAAATACTTTCATTCTTAAAAACGAGCTACTCACCGAATTAACATTTAATATCTCTTAAATTGGAAATGAAATAAAGTATTTGGCTCCATCACGCCCTCAAACCCATTGCCAATAGCTATGTATTTTGGATTTCAATCCTATTTTCTGGCATCTGTATTACGTTGAAACGTTTTCAGCAGCTCTCCTTGCAATGTTTAGCACTCCACATTTGAGTTGGAGAGATCTCCAAGCCAAGTTGCCTGTAGTTGGAATTTTAAACACAAAAGAGGGAAAGAAAAACTTGTCTTCTATTTTAGGGTCTTGCAGTACTGGAAATGCAACCACCGCAGAGTGAATATTTAACTACTGCATGAGAATCTGAAAAAAGTGCAAAGCAAATGCAATGCAGCAGTCTCTGTGCCTTGTTCTACTAGAGCAGCATTAAGACATTAAAAATAGATTTACAGATTTCATAATGTGATTGCAACATTCACACAGGTTGGGATTTTTAATTTAACTTTGAACTGGATAATGCAGATTGCGTAGAGACCAGAATGGACTATATTCTAATGGGAGAATTTGCCTTATGCAGGATTAACATATCAAAGGCAGAGAAGGATTTTTTGAGGAGATGGCACAATGATCTGGCTTGCTTGCTAGGTTGACATCCTACTCAAGCTGTTGTTTGGCATCAGTGTATGCCTTCAGACCTGTATACTGCAGGCGCATTGCAGGCAGTAGGGTATCAGGGAGGCACTTGCTCTGCTTTTGTCATGTTCCTTCATGTTGTGGGCTACAGCTGGTCATGGTACAGGCTGGTAAATGTTTCTTCTGTCTTCTCTTGGTGTTAGGGGCCTGAGCAAACAGCTAGGAGGAGGCACAGGGCAGTGCTGGAAGGGCAGCGTGCTCCAGCAGCTTGCCAGTCTGGTGGAAGTCATGGTGCCACTGAGAGCACGTTGTGCTTTTGCTGGAACAGCCCATGCCTCTCACAGTCAGTGAGGACTAGCCCTCATTCCCATCACTGTAGGTTGTTTTGTGCTTACTCACGCTGAAGACCTTTGTGTCTGGAAGCAGCGCTTGATGTGAACCCTCTTGTATTTGAGTGCATTGTCAGTCTGCTTTGGAAATGGGGTTCAATTGTGGTGATTCAGCAGTAAAGTAGGAGTATGAGATGAGGAGCACTGGTGGATCTCTTCCCATGTTTGCTCTGGCTGCTTTGCTGGCTCTCTGGAGCTATTCCTTTGCACCGGATACTGCTCTTGGGGACAGGCTTGTCAGTGGAGCTGTGCCAGAGACGGACCACTTCTCCACTGCAGAACAGCCAGAATAATGAAATGCTTTGCTGCTTGACTCCAGAAGGATCAAACTACCACCATTTGTGCTTAGAAAGGCAGAATACAACTCTGAGACCCTTGCACATACAAATGTGTCATTTTGATGGTGCTGTGTCTGTCACACGCTATTTTGCACCCTGACACATGGAAATAGGATGGGATCACACCACCTGTACCTCCTAAAACAGCGTATTCATTAGCCCAGCCCCTATCCATGTTGTAGCAGTGTCTTATTGTTAGAATCCCCCTCTGAGGTTTATCTCTTTGATAGAAAGTTCTCCTAGAGAGCTGAACTCTCAATATCGCAGTGGTTAGCTTTTTTCTAGTAGAAGTGGAGGTGGTGTATTTGCAATACTCTGCCCTATATCCCTCTGCACAAAGCCATTTCAACCCTCCACTGGTGTGGTAAGATTTGCGTGCTTTTCTAGGATGGTGGCATTTCATGATCACAAGGATTATCCTCGTTCTTCCACAATGTCAGAAAATGGTCCATATGAAAGCAACTGAGTGGTGGGATGAACAAAAGGAATTCTAAAAACTATATAACTTTGCCTGAGAACTCTGATGCCTTCTGGGAAGTATCATATAATACCCAGCATGAAATACCCCATCACACACAGACAGCACAGACATGGAGCAATGTTGAGCAAGCAGTTTGACCAGAGCACTGATCATTGGTTTCAAAACATCCCAGTGCTATGTGGCCACAACAATCTGAGACAAAATTGGAGTAGTCAGAGAGAATCAAAGCTGTGCAGACATGCTGCTCACACGACTGTTGAAGATCACTTCATGCAGATATGCAACAGCTGCAACAGGTTTCATGCAGAGACATGCCTTTATAGGTAATGTAAGTATAGGCATCGGCACTCTCAGGGGAAGGAATGCTGCCTGAAAGTAGTAGTGAGTCTTCTGCATCTGGCACAAGAATTCATACTGAATCTTATCAGAAGTGAAGGAGCAGCCTCGGTACTGCAGCTTGGATGGAGGCTTGTCCATGAACTGGGCATCTTCAGAAATGAAAAAGGAGATTATGTGGAAGCTTGCATTGCTGCTGGTGGTGTGAAAGTTGTCCCGAGGATAAGGATGCTGTGATTTGCCAGAGCACAAATTAAGCCATTGCTTTTACACTTGGCCTTTTTAAATCTACACTGCTGCCTTCCAGCCAGCTCCAGCAGCCTCTGGGGTTCATAGGCTATTTCTACATGACCTGAGCATGGTAATGAAGAAAAATAAACTTTTATTGACTACATGGTGATGCCCAGCATCCTCTGGAAGGTGTGTTCACCAAAACTAAAGATGCTGAGAACTGGCCTCCACTGGTAGTTAGATACACTAAAACCTGTGTATTCTAAATGGAGTTTGAACAGTTGTCGTCTGGAGGGTGCAGACAGCTCTCCAGTGTGGTCATTTTTAACACCTGAATGTGGTTTTTGATGGCCCAGCAGAACTGTCAAGAAAATCTTGACATTGAAAATCACTGTGTTTGACGTGATCTCTTTGCCTTGTTCCTTCCAAACAACAGCCGCCTGGCTGAGGGGTCTGGTCTGTTTTCCTATGGTAGCCGCAGGCGCTGAGGTCTACCAGTGTGTTGGGTAAAATTCATGGTGGTTGTTACAACTAAGACTTGCTGATTTTTATCTTTGAAAGTGACGTTGTATTTAATGACAGGTTTTGGGGTGGGTTTTTTTCTGAACTGAATCTTCAAATTTATCTGAAACAAACCAGCGAGTGCTTATGAAATAGGTTCATTCCTCTCTAGAAGCTTTGGGTTCAAGATTTGGAGATTACCAAAACTATTTTCACTAATTCAGCTTGGAGTATTCCTTTAGGGTTTTTTTTTTAACCTCTGAGGACATTTCCTTTCATCAGCAGGGATTGCAATAGTCTGCAATGTCTTTTTCTCCTTTTGGGCAACAAAATTAAACTAGAATATATAACATGATTGCAGCTAGATTTCAGAATTGTGCTGTAAAAACTAATCAGTGTTGCTATGATCTTACTTGCCTTGAGATTGCAGGTAAATAACACCTCATTGATTTGTTTCAACTTCCCACAGCAAGCTTGGATTATTGAGTTCCAAGTGTGCTTTTTATTAAGCTTCTCTGAAATGATTTTCAAAGGATGAAAACCCAGGCTTAGCTAGCTCCAGAGTTTAATAGAGCCAGTCTGTTACCCATAGTCTTTAAGGAACATGCTGTAACCTTTTTGCTAAACAATCTGCTCTGCTGTTACCAAGTTTTACCCAATATTCAAATGAAACTTATTCCTTTTCAACCTTTGCCAAGCTGAGGTTATTAAGAAAGAGATACAAATTAAAAGGATTAAAAATGCAGCTGTAATTAAAAACATATGAGCAGTTTAAAGTTGGCTCTGCCCTGGTTATCTGTGCACATGGAAGTATCACTCACAACTTAGAACAGTCATAGTCTCCACAAGTGTTTGCTACGGGCACCACCAAACAGCGTAATAATACTTTGTGCTTTCTGTAGAGATTCTTCTATGTAGGTCCTAAAAGGTTCTGAAAATCCAGATGGGCCATTGCTACCCCCACTCTCAAAGGAGAAGCAGCTGGGGCAGGGAGCAAGGAGGGGAAGCATTTCTCTGCTTGCGTCTTCAATAGACCTCAAGTACATGGTGGCCTCCTCTGTGGAGAAGAGCTCCTGGTTGTTCCCAGAAGCTGTGGCAGTGCCATGAGGCAGGATGGGGATGATTTGCCTTTCCAAGCAGACCTGATGCTTCTTTTCAGAAGAATGTAAAGTGCAACAAAAACATATCAAACAATTTTGTCTTTCTATGACAAAACCGAGTTGGTATCTCTTAAATAAGTATCTAAACAAGCCCTTGAAGACACATAATCACAAAACAGCATGTGCTATCACAGCTCGGCATTTTAAAGGATTAGAGGGGGATTAGGCCGTTTGTAAATTCCTCAGCAACCTTTTGGAGAGACAGGATGGAATATTTTGTAAAGGAGTCGCAAGCAGCAACTGTCTGTTAGAAGCCTTTATTCCCCGATTTGCGCTGGGTGTGGATCACTTTGTGATACTTTGTTAAGGGTAGCATAACATAGCTCATCAATCTCGGCTGTGTATAAATCCTGCTTGGTATGATTCCTAATAAGTTTCAAGGGCTTTGTGCTCCCCATGAAGAATGGGAAAACCTCCTTGCACCAGAGTATAACAGGTCCTTTAATTCTCCTGCTGGTGTTGCTGGTTTAACATACCCACCCGAGGGAATACTATCACCTGGGGAAAAGAAGTGAGTGAATTTTGATCCCCAAGTGGTGTTCCAGAAAAGCCACTCATATTCAGTACTTCTGGGACCAACAGATCATGATTGACTTGAAAAATCACAGTAAACAATCAGCATTCTCCAGACAGGATAACAGGACTTACCTGCTTTTTCTGGGAATGGGAGACAAAGCTGGACAGGAAAGGAGAGGAACACCCTGACTCACACCTGCACCCAGGTGAGATGATCTGACAGATCATTTGGATACGGTGTGTATTAAACAGGGCTGTTCAGAGTACCTCTCAGGCGAAAAGGAATAGGGAATAGTAGGTAAAAAACCCAGACAACTATGTTTGCTTGAATGGGTTAATTTTTCAGTATTATTTTGGCTGCTGGTTGATGGGAGACATTGATGGGAACAGCTGCAGTTACAGGTAATAACCCAATTGCTTTGTGATGAAGGTGAGACTTTTCTGTGCTTATATCTCTTGCTTTGACCAAGATCATAGCTTGGTTTGGAAGCACGGATAAAGTTCAGGAACGCTACAGATAAGACCACACGCCAAAGCTGACAGTGCTGCAGGATCCATGAGTTGTTGTCATCTCGCAGCTAAGGATGAAGTTTCTGCTCAACTCTGCCTGTTCACAAGCAGTAAGCCATGTCTATTTGCAGGTCTGCCAAGGATGGGTCAATAAAAAAGACTGCAAACTTTGGGCCAAGTTTTTAGCTATTTATATTTATATCCTAAACATTCAATGCTCTGAACATGGCAATTTCCTCTATATTGTTATCTTACTACTGTTTCTTTAGCCAAAATCTAAACATGACCATGAAAGCTACAGTGGGTTAAGGTGTGAATTTAAAACATCCTATTTAGTCCTTAGTAGCCTTTGTATGACCATTTACTACTACTGATCTGCAGGCATCTCCGAGTGGTCGCCCAGGAAGATCCTCAGGAACTGGCAAACCTCTCTGGACAGCTGTAGATGTGAGCAGACAGGGGCAGCAGCTCTGCCTTTAACAGGGGAAGTTTAGATTGGATGTAAGGAAGAAGTTCTTTACTGTAAGGGTAGTGAGGCGCAGGAACGAGTTGCCCAGGGAAGTTGTGAATGCTCCATCCCTGGTGGTGTTCAGGACCAGGTTGGACAGAGCCTTGGGTGGCATGGTTTAGTGTGAGGTGTCCCTGCCCATGGCAGAGGGGTTGGAACTGAATGATCTTAAGGTCCTTTCCAATCCAAACCATTGTATGATTCTATGAATTTCACACATTCTCATAAACTTCTCTTTCATTTTGTCTGTGCTTACCAAGGTACGATCATAAGCAGTTTTACCCAGAGAAGTTTGAAGACACACATGCAGGATTTGCAGGAAGGAAGGAGAGTCCCCCAGCCCTTTGCTGTCGTATGAGCTGGTGACTTGGGTATCAATGCAAGTGACTGGGCCACCACACAAGCAGCAGCATCCTCTTCCTGCAAGGAAAAAGGGGGATTCCCACCCCATGTCATCTTGACTAGTTCTTTGCTCCCTTCATTCGCTCCTAAGTATGCTTAGAGCAGTGTTCATTTGACAGATTCCATGTGGGTAAGTAGGGCATGGGGATGTTAATTTTTGTTGCTACTTGTCCTTCAGACATGGCCTGCAAGTTATGGCCCATAGCCATGCTGGAGACACGAGTGTGTTGCTGGCAGCCCTCTAACCAGAGCCAGTTTGCACTTGGGTGCTTCTCTCTGTAGAAACACAAACACAGTATTTCATACGGTCACCCCTTAGGAAATAGAGTAATTCACATTAGCTTAATTAACCCAGAAAAGCCATTGTAGTGAAATGCAGTCACCTGTAAGGGAGAGCAGAGCAAGCACGGGGTTAAATGGGAGAAAGGGCCAAATTTTAAACCAGAAGAGTAGGTGTAAATCTTCCTTTTACAAGCGGGGAAAGATTAGTACACACAGGCCCAGCAGGAGCCCTGTTTATTGTTAATTGCATCTTCACATTTCAGCCATATTTAAAAATAATAGATAAAAGAGGATAATCCTTGAATATTTAATGTCCTGTTTCTTCATGTTCACAGGATTAGCTGGGAAATGGAAGTACCTGGGAGAGAGGAGCGGAGCAGCATTGGGAGCTGCCACCGGGTGCAGGTGGGAGACAGGTACCTTTCCCTGCTGGGTTGCGCAATGGAAAAGCACTGGCCACCTTAAAAGCTGATGGGTTTGCTCTTCTTGGTCCGCACCTCTTCTCCTCCTCCATGTTTAATAATTCCTGGGTGACTGATACTGACCTCCAGGTCAGGAATCTCCAGGTAACAACCAGGAAATACCCTTCCCATTGGTCATTATTGCCTAATTATCAGCTCGCAGTATCTCGCAATTGCTGTCAATGACAACAGATAGCTATTTTGAGAGATGGGGGCTGCAGAGCACTTGGCATCTTTTGCATGTGAAAGCCCGGCAGTGAGATGCAGAGGTCAGTGCGTGCCTGGGCTCAGGAGTGGTGCCTTCAGTATTACACCGAGATGAAAGTTTTTCAATACAATGGCTAGAAATGGCTGGATTTAAGGTCAGGTATTTCCAACCAATGCCACGGCGTCAGTAAGGGCTTATAAAAGCTGAGAATGGTGAAATGTGCCCGAAACAGCCCATTCCTTCCCTGTTACCGTTCTGACTGCAGACAATGAATCCTTAGCTTGAATCAACATCAGGCTGGGCTAAGCCGGGGTGTCTTCTTGATCTGACAGACACAGGGGCTGTGAGAGCAGGAGCAATCGCCAGTCCTTCACCCACCCTCGTCTGCCACCAATGATGTGCCTTATCTATATAAATCTATACATGTCTGTATGTATACATACATATGTAGTGAGGGACACTCCCTATACAAGGGAGTTTACAGTGTTTGTGGCATGTTGAAATGTTTCTTTAAAAAGCTTAGTTTTAGAAACAGCCTCCTTCTCTAACAAGGAAGGTGAAGGGAGAGGGAAGTGCATTTTAATGTCCTGGGCAGCTGATGCAGAAAAGCGCTGTAGAAACTGCTGTGGAATAAGAAGATTTGAAGTCTGGAGCTACCTGCTGGGTGTTGGGTCTCCATGGGAGTCCTCCATGGGCCACTTTAAGTGGACATCTGGCAGAAAATTCACACAACAGAAACAATGCCTGGAGAGGTCCATCAAGTGCCAGGAGCTGAATCTTGCTGCCGGGAGCCCAAAAAGAGGAGCAGGAAGAGATGAAAGAGAAATTCTCACCACCACTTTTGGCACTGGTGAGCTGAGCTCCTGCAGCAGAACCAACAGAACAGCAGCCTGAGGCCACATTCACCGTAAGTGAATCCAGATACTACAGCAGTGTCCAGCATCACACATCCGATGTGCATCAGGAATGCAGGGACATGTCTATCTCTGTACAATGGTGCACACGATGTAGCATTTACACCAGCACTATGCTCTGTGCTGCTCTAGTATGCACATCACCATTACCCCAACCAATTCACCCCTTGAAAACTGTAACAGAATTGAACCAACAGAGGAAATTTGCTGTAGTGGGGACATGGAATTTTTCCTTTGGCACCTAGGTGGCTGCAGACTGGATTTAGCATATTCTGGCAGCATATCCTTGCACAAAGAATTAATGTGAAGCAGCCAACTTCCTAGCATGGTAATTTAATGTTAACTTCCATCTACAGGCACCAAAACTGTTGTGGTGATGTGTCAATAGTGGTATAAACCTGTCTCATGCGCCTGTGTAATGCATGCAGCTTACACAGCTGCTCCTGGTGAAGCTATTGTGGAGGAACCAGAGCAGATGAACCTGGCCTGAAAGCCCAGTAACTGGCCCATTCCTTCTGGGGAAGGATCACGAGGTGTGTAAATCTTCTCCCATGTTAAACCATTGAACTAAAAAGGTCAATCCAAACATGAATACACCTGGAAAAGTATTTACTACTATAAATGGTGCTGAAAATTATTGTGAGTGAAATGCAGATGAACCCTTTTTTGATGCATTTTGCTGTATCTCTTTGTTCACTGGGGGTAGGTGGGCTGCAGTCAATGTCACCGATTCCTTTGGAGAGCCAGAGTCCTTTTATTTTTGTTAGTCATCCGCCTGCAATAAGAGAAAACCAGTAATAGAGATAAAAGTAGCCTGTTGCTGTAGCATAGTAAGGATATGAAGAAATGTGCAAAGTAACTGAAGTTCTTCTGTTGAGAGTGTGCTTTCAGAGGGTCACAGAGCTGAGTGAGGAGCGTAACTCAGGCATCCTGACAGTCCCATTCTTGCTCTGCTCATCACAGTGGTACCTAAACCCTGCATAGGTCCCTGTGTATTCCAGGGTCATGTTTGCTTTTTCTCAGACTAGTCTCCTAGCTAATGCTTTCAGAAACAGGTTTGAAATTAAGATTTCCATATTTGCTTCCCTATTAGCATAGATACATTAAAAAACTTAATGAGCTTATGTAACAAATTGCTACATTACATTCTTAACAATTCAGGAGAGGATCTGTATTTAGGTAGATAAGAATGGCATTTGCAATGGCACCAGCTCTGGTAAAATTACAAGGAGCATCAATTGCATGCTTCACATAGGCGGTCTCGAGACTGGAGCCTAAAGGTCTCAGTCATGGTTCGGTCCCACTAGCAAGGTGTGTGCATGGAGAGCCATGTGCCACAATCCTCTTACAGAACTCAAACAGGGGGATACAGGGACTTTCTGTGTCCAGGGGATGAGATGAGGCCATGGCCACAGCCCAGGTTGCAGCAGAGACGGCATCACCTGTTTGCCATCACAGCCTTCCTGTGTTGAGCAAGACCCTTGGGGTATGTTTGCAGCAACCGGAGCTTTCCCTGTGCCTGCTCTGAACCAGCTCAATGTGTCAGGGGCTTTGGGAGGCCACCAGTCATTGCTCTGCCGGAGCCAGCGTGCCTGCTCCGGTAGTGAATTGGTGTGTCAAGTGCTGCAAGGGCTCATGGAGCTCCCAGATCACATCTGGCCAGCTTGGGGCAGGGGCAGGGCGAGCTGGAGGTGTTTGTAGCTTGTAGATATGCTTTACATTTCCGTGTTTCCTGCTTCCATGCTATAAACAAAGACACACCACATCCCCAACGTTTGGAAGAGGAAGATGGCATGCTGCCAATCAGTGTAGGTAGTGCAGAGCTGGAGAAGGCAGCGGAGTGTGGTAGGTGTTTGGCTGGTCTGAGACTGCTGAAGAGGTAAATTCTCCTCTGCTTGTGTGCAGACATGGCTCTTGCTACTGACCAGGCTCATGGGCACAACATAATCTCCAGAGAAGCTGAGACAGCAAGTACTCAAACCCTTCCCCTCCCCAGTTAGTGCAGTTTTATATGTGTATATATGACTAGACAAGTCAATAACTGGGGCTTTTTCATCCAGTCTCACCACTGGCCAACAGCTGTGGCAGCAGAAGTGTGAACTCATCTCTCCCTCTCATTCATTGCAAAGCCTCCCTGCCATTATTTACGCACCGCGGTTATTAAGCAGGGCCAGGTCTGGGCTCCAGAAGGCACTGAAGGTTGGATGAGGTTCAGCTTGCTTTGCTGGAAGAAGCCACAAGTGCGAGTGGCAACTGGTGCCCTGTGCATGGACAAGGAGCCTGGGTGTTCCCAGGGCACTGGGGGTTCTGGAGGACCCTGGTTTCATGACCACAATTTGCTGACCACTGTGTTGGAAAACACCACTGTGACTTGAAAACCTGGGACCAAACTTGAACTGGTGAGGATGAAGAGATTTGTGCTGTTTGCAGTGATGTTGTTTTGAGCAGCTCCTAACCACGCTACAACAGATTTACAGTCTCACTGAAACACAAGAGAGGATTCCTTTGGCAAAACTATGCTGGGATAAGTTATGCTGACAGAAGAGCACTTTAGCTGGTGTATTCTGTGTTTACACAAGAGGAGTGTTTTATCGGTCTAGCTATACTGGCAAAATTCCCCTCGGGCTAGTTCATCTTCTTTCTGCACCTTTGCTATGTAGCTCTACGGGCAGAGGCTCTGAGGAGGGATGCATCTGGCACTAGGTGAGGGGACTTGTTAAGCGCCTGGCCATGCTTGAATGGGGCTGTTTGCCAGGCTCCCTCCAGGGCAAGCATTGCCTGACAGCCCGGACCCAGACTGGAGTTCAGGTCATTCTGGCAGCGCACCAGCACACACCCTCTGGTGTGGACATGGTATGATCTGGGGTAACCCGTAATTTGCATGGGTGCAGCTTGACCTGGTTTGTGCCTGTGTCTGCCACTGGATTTGCATCTGTTCAGCTGAGCTGGTTTTGTTTCGCTGCTGTGATTGTTTTCAATTCTAATGCAGCACAGCACAAGGAAGTGGTAGCTTCGTTCCTCTCTCAGAATCAGGGCTGGTCGGCAAAGGCAACCATCCATCTTGCACCAATACAGCTCTCAGCTGTAAAAACTGCCTTCCCTGCCCTCCAAGTTCCCTCTTGTTCCTTGACAGACCCTTGTCCAACATTTCCCCTAGGCAAAACTTCCTGTGTCTCAGAGGGATGGAGCAGCTCTTCTCACATCCCCTCATAGGTTTCCCCTGGCTGCTGCCCAAGGCCGTGCTCCCAGAGTCACTCATCTCAGCTCTCTGGACCACCAATTCATCTAACAGTGCCAGTTTGTTCAGGATCAGGTGCGGACCCAGAGCTGCCTGTCTGCTGAGTCAGTCAAAGCCCATGGATAGGGTCAGCTTTGGAGTTCTTGTGAATTTGTTTTGGTGACAGGGTGATGGACCAGATCTGGCTGCAGCGGTGTGGGAAAAGGCATCTTATGCAGCAAGAAACTGCTGATGCCAAATGAATGTCAGCCTCTTTCTTAATACATTTTCATTGGTAGCATGAATTTGTACTGACTTAGTGCTTTCCAGTGATGGATTTTTGTACTAGTAATAGGAGCCTGGGCTATGTTGCCTGGTGGTGTTTGGACTGTGGCTCCTAAATTGCATGGGATGGGAACACTTAGCTCTTTCCCAAAACAACTATGTTAGAGGTTAGAAATCTAGCAAATACCTTTGTTATGGCACTTAAACTTTTCTGGACCAATATGTACTGGGCGTTTTTCTCTACTCCAGTGGGTAGAAATGTAGCACAGGCAAAGAGCAAGCTAGGGATCAGGCATGGAGAGCCATGGCTGCCTGTTCACAGTGCTATTCCTGAGCAAAACTCCATTAGCAGCAACGATGGACAATCTTGGAGCATGGGTGCATGTCTCCAGGCAGAGGGGAAAATGGGTGACAGAGAAAAGGTTGGAAGCCCCAAATGAAGATGCCTGAAATGCTGTCGAGTTAGATTTGAACTGAAACACTCTGAATCTTACTGCATCCATTTTATTACTAAATAGCAAAGAGTGCAGGTTTTTCATACAAGAAGAATCATCTGGACATCCCAAGTCTGTGCTCTTCTGCAACCTTACCTGCCTGCAATCAGCTGGACGTAGATAAGAGCTTTCTAAGTAGTGTGCATTCTTTCGCCTCAGCGTATCTCCTTTGCACCTTTGCTGCAGCAGTGCTGCATGAAGCTTTGCAAATCCTTTTGCATGGAAAAAGAAAACAGATCTATTTAAAAAATATCCAGAGCCTGCATATATTTGCTACAGGAACCGTGAGCATCACCCTGGACTCCTGTCTCTGCACATACATCTGCAACATCGAGTCCTTGAGAATGCAGCTTGGAGCAGGTTTGGAAGAATTTGGAGTTATTTTCTAGCACCTGATATTTCATAATGCTGACAGCCCTTCACTGGTGCCTTATTAGAGTAATTAGAAATGACAGCATGCATTAGGGGTACAGTTTTGACTGAAGTAGTGCTTGCCAGCAGTTCATTCTTTCCTCATGTACAGCTCTGCTTCATCTTGCCATCTAATAGAGATGCAGCTTCACTGGTGTAACAGTAATGGAGAAACACCACAAAAGGAGGAAACGTGATGCCACAAAACCCTCTGTATTTTCCGATGCGTTGCAAGTATGCAAACACCTGTGGTAATCTATTAAAGGAGACATGGAAGAGGAGAGTGTCCTTGTGTTCTGCTTTGCTGCTAAGTGATAAAAAGGCCAAAGGGATTGAGAGTTCTGTGGCTGTCTCTTTGTCCCTCCAAGGTTTTCCCCCATACCTGACACAGCTCAGATTTTCTCCAGCCCAGCTCTGATGGGCTCCAGGGAAGACTGGCTGTTTAGAGGGATTAGGAATCTTAAAGAACCTGGACTATGGAAGTAAGAGTAACTGAATTTGTTTTCTTTACTTCTTTACATTGCCTACAGGGAAAATCCTCAGCTTCAACTCACATGACCCATTTCCCTGACACTGAGGTCAGTTTACTGATTTCATCACCCTTTTAAGACGAATGAAGAGTGAAAAGTAACTAGAAAGAAGTCTGCCTGTTCTGTAAATCCCTTTCCTACTGCTCAGGTACTGTCTGCATCTCTGCTGAGCTCCTTTATATTGTGCTCAAAATCATCTTTGAAAGTGTTTAGATCATTTATCTATTAGGATTTTCAACTCATGCATCTCTGTATATATGTGTGTGTCTACATGGAGAAAGGGCTATTTTAAAAATACACTTGACACGATTGATTCCCTAAAGGCGCACAATCTGCAGGACCCCTCCTGCTGAGGATGGAAAAGTCCTTTTGTACTTGGTGCCCATCTCTGCCAATGACGAAACCTTCCCCAAACCATCGCTGCGCTGCTGTGCCCCAGCACTTGTTTTCTTAAAACATGGTGCATCATTTGAGGTATCATGTAGGTTGTGTATACTCTGAAAGCAGGAAAGAGAATACAGACAGCATCTCATGGCAGATGTTTTCACAGTGCAAGTACAGCTCAGTGACAGTGCCCACTCCAGCTTCTAAAAGGGCAGAAGGAGTGGTAGGCTCATATTGAAGGATTTATATTAGCTACAGCTTGAATGGGGCTGAGCAATGTATTTTTCAGCTCATTTCTGGGTCTGATTTTGAAATACTTGCTTTTCTGCTGGTTTAGGCTATGGGATTCTTTCTTTTTGTGGTACTGGGGCTTTTTTTTTCTTATTGTAGTATAAGCAATTAGCTGTAGGAATGTATGATCCACGAAGGCTTTATTTTATAAAGTATGAATTATGCATACTGTGCCAAGAGTTTGTTTATCTTTTTGCTTCCAGAAAAGAGCCTAACTAAACTTATGAATCCTGATTTCACATTTAACACTGTGGTGTTTTGACTGGTTTTGGTTTTCAATCTTGGGGTTTTTTTCTGACGTGTAGTCTGCTTCTTGCACTAACGAACTGAGCTCAGTCACACACAATCCAGCAAGGACATCCTTTGGAGCAGCACAGTGGCTAACAGCAATGAAGATCTTGGCACTGCTACTCCTAATGGATATAAAATGTAGGGAATAAAAAATAATCAGAGCATGCCTCCTGAAGTAAGTGATCACACCTCTGCAGGCAAGTGTCAGAGCCCTGGGGAGGCACCTCAAGGTCATGGGCAGAGGTCAAGGGCCTTGGGGACCACAGCTCCCACTTCTCCCTTGGTCCCAGCTATGAGAATCCAGCTCTGGCCAGCACTGGGATCATTAACCTTGGTTTATGAATGAGAAGATAAGAGTTAAACACTGATGCAGTCACAGTGGTGGTCATCCCCTGCCCCAAGGACAGGGACAGGCTGGGAATTTGTGTCCTCCTCTCTCCTGGCCCATGCCATGGCTGCAGGCAGCCTGTGAGCTCCCTCCTTCCCAGGTGTCCATCTCCTGCCGCAAGCCATCCAGACTGACTGAACTGCGGTACAAAAGCCGGAGGAACTCCTTTGCAGGAGCCCGAGGCAGCTGCACATCGCTGCTGAACCTCTGCCGTGCCCAGCGCCTGACCCGGGGCCCGAGAGCGTCAATCTGTCACTTCAGTCGTGAATTGCTAAACACACTCTCCTGCTGCGGGCTCGCGGTGTGCCCTGGCCGGGGGCTCTACTCCTCCAGCTCCACTGGGAAGGAGCCGGAAGAACACATGGCTGGAATCGTGTTTATTAAGCAAATTGATAGGCTGGGACAAAACTGGCCGCTCTGCGGGCACACTTTCTTCTCGGCTCCTGCAGAAGCAGGGGCTGGAACCTGAGGCAAGAGCTGGGCAGGTGATGGGCGCTCAACGGTGCACCCCCCGCCTCCGCTCTCCCGATGATCTTCACTTTCTGTTCTGGGGAACCAGCTGCGGGAAAGCCACGGCTAAGGCGGGCACCTTCAGCCTCTGGCTCCCCCACCGCAGCTCAAGTACCGATGTGACACGGGTGTGGGTGCCCATGGGGCCCGGCGAGGCTGCGGGAGCTTCGGGAAGGTGGAGGCGGACGGGGCAGCTGCCGAAGCAGTTGATATAGCGGAGCCCGAGCTGCCGGTGCCCTTCCCGGGCCTGGGGAAGGCGGGGAAGAGGTTCCGTAGGTCAGGGATGCTCCCGGTGCGAGCAGCCATGGGGAAGCACGAACACACACGTTCATCCCCTGAGGCGCCGTAAAGGGAGAGGAAACGGCGGATCTGCGACAAAAACCTCCTGAAAGTATCCCAGCTTCGTCGCGGGCAGATCGGACCCGTCCAGCAGCGGGGAAGGACCGTGCGAGGCAGCAGCCGAGAAAGCAGCCCGGCGGGGGGAGCTCCGGGGCTGGGGAGCCCGGTAGGCGGCGGAGGTCGGGGGGCATAGGCCGGGGCTGGAGGAAAGAGGGTGCGCATGCAGTGCCCAGCCCCGCGCTCAGGTATCCGCGGCCCCTCCACGGAGGCAGCCATGGAGGACACCGGCTGTGGGGGGAAAGCGGGGGGCGTGTT
Source organism: Psittacus erithacus (assembly GCA_009867235.2). NCBI lineage: Eukaryota > Metazoa > Chordata > Aves > Psittaciformes > Psittacidae > Psittacus > Psittacus erithacus. The sequence continues at coordinate 50,070 of WYDI02026204.1, forward strand.
CTGTCCCTCTGTGCTGCGGGCTCCGTGCGGGGACACACACATACACATACACACACGACACCCCGCTTTCCGCCCCGCGGGCTCGGCGTGGAAGTTACGCGGAAACTCTGCCGGGGCCGCAGGGCAGCGGCTGCCTTTGTATAGCGCTGCAGGAGCCGAGGCGACAACCCGGACAGGTTGCTGGAGCCTCATTAACGATACAAGATATGTGTATGTTTAAATATTTTTTAGAGGAAGAGGGATGTAACTAATTAGCATCCCCACGCTCTCTTTTAATTGCTGCCAAATAGGAAAAATACTGGATGTGACGGAGGCTCGGCAGCGGCGCTGGCTCCTTATCGAGAGCGTGCTCTCACCTCGGGGGGCTTTGTGGGCCCCCATGGGAACCTGCGTCCTCGTAAAAAGAGGGGTGTGCGGGGAACTGAGCCCCCAGGAAGCAAGAAACCCCCTTTTATGGGAAACGGGGGATGTCCCCGAAGTAATGGCACCATTTTTATGTACTTATTTATTTAATAAGTAAATAAAGCTGCCACCTGCCAAGAGCCTCCCCGACTGCTCGGTTCCTGAGGGGCTCTGACCCTAAGGGAGCACGCAGGGAAGTGCCCAGTTCCTGCAGCAGCGCTGGCTGCCACTGCCTTTCAGGTCCCTGGAACAGGAGGGCTCCACCGGAGGACACACACACACGGCTGCCTCGGAGCTTTGCCGGTGGCCCCGGTCACCCCGTTGCTCCGCCGGTTTGCGCGTAAACGGGGAGGGGCGGGGGGGCGGAAGCCGCTTTTCGGCGAGAGAGTGGCTCCAAAAGCGCTAATGCCAAGCCCCCATTCCCCCTGCAGGACCCGCCGCTGAGCTGCCCCGGTGCCGGCTGTTTGCTTCATCAGCGCATCCCTCGGGAGCACCCGCTGCAGGGGTCTCGCTCGGCCCAGGGGCGGTATCACCTGCGCGGCGGGGCCGGGCGCGGAGGACGCTGCTCCCGGCCGGGCAGCCGGCGGGAGGCGGTGGGCAGAGCCAGGGCCTGCCCCTGCCCTGCCGTCTGCTCACCGCGGAGCCCCGAGCCCTGTGCCAGTCCCCGGCAGCTGCCGCTGCTGCGAGCGGAGACCGAGGAGCAAGTGGATGCAAAGCAAAGTTTGTCTCAAACTTGCCGTGTTTAGCGTCTTCTCTGCTTTCTCGGATCGTTTTCTAGGAAGCCAAGCGCTTGTTTTTGTCGCCTTGTTTAGATAATTTCTTATAAATCCCTCATCCTCTTTCACGTCTTATTTATAATTATTTTTTACATATACACAGCAAAGAGTAAGAAACTGGATTCATCTCCGTGATTCTGGCCACCAAAGGAAGCAAACCGAAGGTGTTCAGACCTTGACGATTCTAAAGAGTGAGAAAATCACGGTCACCTCTTTGGGTGACATTTCTGAGCAGAAAGAAAACTTGATTTCTGAGGTTATGATAAAAATGACGAACGTTGCTACAGTACAGGGAGTCTTCTGGAGGAAGAGGAGCAGATCTCAAATCTGGGAAGCTCGACGGTTCCCTTTCTCGTTTCTTTCTAAATCCATCTTGTCCCTTTAATACAAATGAACTTTAAGCTCCCCCTGTCTTTTATTATTTAGATTCCCAGTCTTAATGACGCCAGAAGCAGCGCAAGCACACTCGCTAATAATCGTCACGAACTGCATTTCAAAGAAGCATCCCTGGAAGAAAAACACCATCGTTGGAGAGGGGGGGAAAAATAAATAGAGACTCCTCTAAAAATGATAATGCAGAGACCCTGATGATGATGATGGGCTTAATGCAGCTGCTACAAATCAGCACCTGCGTGCTATAGAAGGCAGATAACACCTCCAACAGTTACCCCAGCACCCCCGTCTTCCTCGGGTTTCGTTTTAGATCATTCATTTAGTTGGATGTAGAGGTTTGGGGTTTTTTTTGCATTTAGATGGTGCTTCTTTTTATTTATTTTTTTAATATTTTGGCGTGGTTTTTTTTTTGTTTTTGTTTTTGTTTTTTTTTGCTTTAGTTATTATTCCTGTGTAGGTTTTTTTTTTATTATTATTATTTTTATTCTACTTTTTTTTTTTTTTTTTGTTCCCTGATCCTTAGTTTAAAAAGGGGAAGTGTGAACCGATTTAAACCCCGAGACCTGGGTCTATCTGCGGCCTTTAATAACAGCTCTGGGGCGGCTGGTCCGGGCTCTTGATAGCCCAGATCTCTGCGGCCAGCCCCGTTCCCAAGTCAGCTTTTGTCCCTGCCATAAAAACCAGCCACTTGCTCCTCTCATGTAAATGAGCAGCGATCCGGATGCGCCTTAAAACACTGGGAGAAGTCGTTGCTGTTGAAAACGATGTTCATTTTGTCTGACACCATAACTGCATAGATCAAATGGCTGCAGAAAGGTAGCAATTTGGCAGGGAAGTATTTTCTAAGCTTAGATGAAAGTGCACTCCCGGCGTCCGAAAATGTCTGCCTCACCTCCCACCTGCTTTCCCAGCCCCGAGTGAGAGCAAAAAGATTAGACGGGCATCATTTTCGTTAGGAAAAACATAAAAATAATAAAGATGCGAAGAACCGGCGGCACCATTCACGCAGCCCGGAATCGAGGACGCTGAATCAGTGCTGCTTTACCTACCAGGGATCCAACACAACTGCAATAATCTTGTAGGATAATTAAGTAAATTATACCTTAAACATCGGTAGCTTACAAGTTGTAATCAGTAATTCAAACTCTTGACAATTATGCAGATTGGGCTCAGGCTGGCGCTCGGACCTTTTCGCTTTTGCAAGGAGGACTTTTGGGGAGTTTATTTCTCGCAGAAGCCGCAGGACCCACCGAGCGGGGGGGGCTCGGGCGCTGCGCCTCCCCACGCCGACCTCGGAAAGTCCTTCCATGTGTGGGGATGGAAATAACCCTTCCCCCCCCCCCAACTAATCCAACACGTGGTGGACTTTGGGGGGCAGCATCTTTGCAGTGGGGTGTAGGGGGGTGTGCACGCGTGACCCCTTCTCCGCGGGTCAGGGCTGCGCAAGAGGCGCTCCGGGGGCACTGAGTGGTGCCCTGTTCCGGCTCCACGCTGCCTCCTCACCCCTCCGCGGGCGCGGAGAGCAGCGCGGAAGGAGTGGCTTGAGGCTGCGCGCTCTCTCCTGAATGGCTGGCGGCTGCAGCTCCCAAGCCATCCCTGGGGAGGAGTTATGATAATCCTATTGCCATTAAGGGCGTCTGGGCAGGGAAAAAAACCCGAGTGACCATAAGCGCGGAGGTTTAGTCCGTCATCTGCCTTCATGCCTGCCAACTGAGCTCCGTCCGGGGGACAGCTCCTCTTCCCCAGCGCCGACGTGGATTTACCGCCCGTGGGGGGGGGCTGAGCTCTCGTCTGTTTTCGGCGCCGCACACCTGGTTTGGACGCTGGACGCCATGTTGTGGAAGCTAGCAGATAATGTCAAGTATGAAGAGGACTGCGAGGTGAGAACCGTGGGGAGGGGCGGCACTAAGGAAGGGGATCCGGCCTGGGGTAGCGCGGAGCTCTACCGCACCCCCACCCTCCATCCCCTTCTGCCCCAGCTATCCTGCAGTCCCGCCGAGCGGGGTTTGACCCTTCCCGAGGAATCCCGGTTCGCGCTTTCACGTTTTCCTTTGGAGACGCGAATTTTCCTTTTCTAATTTTTGAACTCTGAAACAAAACGGGGTGAAAGCCCCGGCTGGCAGAGGGGAGCTCGCCTCCCGCATCGCCCACCAGCCCGGCGGAGCTGCGCCTTCCGGGCTCGGGGTGTCCCCTTTGAGCGGTCTCGGGGCACGGGCAGGAGGCAGCGGCAGGGATACAGGCGTCGGCAGCCTCCAAGCGTGCTGGAGGAGCGCGGGACCGAGACCTGCAAATCCTCAGCCCGCCGGCCCGGTCTGGATGGGCGAGTGCGGGGCAGCCGGCCCGCGGGTAGCCGCTGTGGCGGGGCTGAGCCCTGCGCCGTCCTTCCTTCCCACGCTCCCCTCCGCGGGAGCGTTTCCCACCCCAGCGAGGCGCTCCCTGCCCGGGTTTTGATCTCTTCGAAAGTAGTCGTGGTCCTGGTCCGCCTGCTTGGCTCCTACAGATTAGCTGCAGTCCCCGCTTCACGCTCCATTGGGACCCCATTCACCTCTTATTAACTAGCCCTGTTATTTTAATGACCGTGAAGCCAGAAGCTGCTAAATCCCTGGATCAGTTCAATGTAGACATTTCAGCTCTTGACTGCTGAGATTTGGAATAGGGGGAGAAGCGGAGACCGGACGGCTGGAAAGAGACACAGCCTTCTCCTCCCGCTGCCCGTCCCGAGCGGCTCCTGAGGCCTCGGGCGAGCGGGGAAGGACACGATACTGGGGCCTTCTCCCCAAGGGCGGTGGGTCCGCAGCTCCCGGCTCCGGAGTCTCCTCCCCAGCCGGGGCAGACCGGCAGAAATCGGGCTGCGTCTCTGTTTTGAATTTGTCTTATTTTAATGATCCTCCCAATGACTTGCCCAAGCGTGAGGGTTAGTCTGTTGTAGTCGCGGCGAGGACAGCACACAGAACTGGTTTGTAATCTCTTCCTGGGAGTGGGGCTGACTTGTTTCGCTAAGTGCCTTAAAAAGAGAAGGCTCCTGGGCAGGAACCGGGCGGCTTTTCCCTCCTCTCCTTCGCCGGGACCGGCAAATGCCTCCCCCTGGGTCCGGGTCCGGGCTGCTGCCCGTCAGCCCCTCGCTAACGGCCGGCTCCTCTCTCCCCCACCCCTCTGTGCTTTCCAGGACCGGCACGATGGGAGCAGCAACGGGAACCCGCGGCTCCCGCACCTCTCTGCAGTCAGCCAGCACCTGTACAGCCCGGCTCCGCCGCTCTCCCACTCGGGGGCCTCCGACTTCCAACCCCCTTACTTCCCCCCGCCGTACCAGCCGCTGCCTTACTCCCAGTCCAGCGACCCCTACTCTCACCTCGGGGACCCCTTCTCCATCAACCCGCTGCACCAGCCGCCGCCGCCGCCCCCCAGCCAGCAGCAGAGCGCCTGGCCCAGCCGGCAGAGCCAGGACCCTCCTGGCCTCACCCCCCACGGCCGCCCCGGCCTCGTCCCGCACCTTTCGGCGCTGGAAAGCGGCTCCGCCGGCGCCCGCAGGGAAACGTACCGCCGCTCCGAGCTGCTGCTGCCCCACGGGCACGGGCTGGATGCCTCCGCGCTGGCCGATAACCTGGGCCTGCACGACATGGCTCACCAGATGGAGGAGGTGCAGGTAAGGGTTCTGTGTCCCCCTCCACCCCGCGGGACAGGCGCTGCCGGGATGCCCGGTCGCCCTGCGGTGGAGCCGGGCACCGGCCCCTTCTGCACCTTCACCTGCCCTATCCCCGTCCTTGGAGCGAAACCCGCCTCTTCTCCTCGTCTGCCCTGAAAATGGGGAAGCGTGGGATGGGGATGCCCCCCGAAAAGCCCCCGTCTCCTTTCCTCTCAGCTTTTCAAGGTGCGAAACTTTCTCCCCTTTCTCTTTCCAGAATGTGGAAGATCAACACTTACTAATGCATGACCAGACAGTCATTAGAAAAGGTCAGTAAGGTGGCACTGCAGTTTACTTTCCCTTGTCAATAGTTAAAAAGTTTAATGACGCGCCGGTGAATTGACGCCTTATTATCTTTAAAAAGACAAATCCTTTCGGATCGGGAGGGCGGAGAAGTTTCTGTTGCGCTCTCGCAGTCGCTGGATTTTTCTATCTAACGCCATCCGAGGGAAGTGCCGGTGGGGACAAACCCCGGGCGGGGAGACCCCGGTCTTCCCCCTTTGAACAGCCCCTGCCCTAGTGTACGGCCTTAATCGAAACCAGGACCTTGGATCAAATGTAGCGCTGCCCTGGAGTACACTTGTAAAGGGACCCGGGGCCGATTTTTGGGTTGTTTTGGTTTTGGTTGGGCTTTTTTGTTGCAGCCCTTGAAGACGGCTGCTTTGTTTTTCTTCTTTTGTTATTTTTTTTTTCTTCAACTTCTTCACAAGACTGAAGAAGGCAACAATTTGCTGGCGTAAGCCTGCTCGGCTTTATCTTAATCGAAATTGCTTTGTAGCTGAGGCTTTAAGGAAGGAGAAAGACGCATTGACTCAATTTACGGTCATTTCGGGTTTTTTCTTTTTATCTTTTTTTTTTTTTCCTTCCCTGCTTTTGTTTTCAAACAAATTTGTGCTTAAAAAAAAAAAAAATCGGTGGAAGTTTCCTGTGAAGACTTCAAACAGAAACCTGACTGAGGAAAAGCAGAAGTGTTTGTCAGAGCGCTGATTGCTGCCTTTAGCTCATGGGAGAATAATTTCGTTGTCAGATGCACCACTGAAAAATCTTTCCCCCTCCGGGAAGCAGGGCCGACCTCGGCTCTTTAACCCTTTCGGATCGGTGCTGCCGCCAGGTTAACGGTGAATCCACCCGGGATGGAAAAACTGGATGTGTGGCTCACTGCTTGCCAAGCCTTTTTGGTCCCTGTTCACTTAAAGGCTGAAGCCATTAAGAAGCAACGTTTTACTTTCAGTTCTCCTCTAGGCTCCATCCCTCTCTCAGCCACACTGTCTGTTACGAATTTGTTGGGATTAAATTCCAAAGGCAGTTTCTTGCATCCGCGTGTGCGTTGTGGAAGGTGAAGCCCAGCAGGAGCTGGGAGGCTTCCCCCTAACCCGGCTCAGAAAGGTTTTTGGCAGCAGCGAATGATGCTAATTTGGAGTCTGTAGTTGAATCGGGCTTTCTGTGAGCATGGATTTGCTAACTTGCAGCGTGCTGCTCCAGAGACATGGGGGTTTGTGTGTTTTTTAGGCGTATTCTTAGTTGTGTTAGGCAGCTCCTTGAAATTTAGTGTGGCAAAATGCAGCTGCTCGGGATTAGTTGTGGGGACTTATTGGCCGCAGCCGAGCCCTGTGCTGCAGATAAATGCTGGGGATGGGGGACAGTGGTGTGAGCATTTAGCACAAAAAGAAATCTCTCTCCTGGTCTTTTTTTGTAGAAAGGAAATTCACTTGCCTCTTCCTAGCTCTCCCTTTTATAAAATACCTGTTTTCCTTCCTTGCCCCACAGGTCCCATTTCCTTAACGAAAAACAGTGCTCTGAGTCTTCCCTGCCAAAAGGATGGACTAATTGGAGTGGTCATAAACCCCAATGAAGTATTTTGCTCGGTTCCGGGCAGACTTTCCCTCCTGAGCTCCACATCGAAATACAAAGTGACAGTAGCAGAGGTGCAGAGGCGGCTCTCGCCCCCTGAGTGTCTCAATGCCTCTTTGCTGGGAGGAGTACTCCGAAGGTAGGTAGGCTCCCACTCCCCTCCCAGCCATTCCCATCCTGTCTATTGTCTGTGATTTTTCCTTGTGCTTGTGTGAGCAGCCGGATTAGCATAACGAGGAGCTCAGAAAGCCTTGTAGTGAATTTCTGATTTTTAAGAAGCCCAGCAACACTGAATCCTAATGGGCTTTGGAAATAAAACTTCTTTGCACTTCTGCTACTTCTCGAGAAGTGCTATTAACAGCTCTGACAGCAATTCTTGTTCTCTGTTTGAAGTTGAATTTTTGTCTCAAAAATGGCTCATGGAGCTTTCTTATTCCTGTGACAAACTCCTTCCCCACGGAACGATTTTTGGATTAAATCTCCTGGTCTTGATTAATCATTGCAAGGACACTTTGCATGTCCTTTAAGTGCATGCACTTAATTTGGCTTGTAATCGTTCTACAGCTGTTTGCTTCGATGGTGCAGTTAGAAGCATTTTGATTTTGACCTCTGCTATATTTCATCCTGGCTGGTTTGTCATAGGGCATTTAAAAACTAGGTCACTTGAAAAGAGCCTGGTCTTTATTCCCTCCCAAGTAGAACCCTATTGAATGTCAGTGACTGGAATTTCTCATCTTTAAAAAGAAGTGTTCCCTGAAGATAAGTAAGGACATTTTTTTCTCTTTAATTACAGAGCTAAATCTAAAAATGGTGGCAGATCCTTAAGGGAAAAACTGGATAAAATTGGCTTGAATCTTCCCGCTGGTAGAAGGAAAGCTGCAAATGTGACACTATTGACATCTTTGGTGGAAGGTCAGTCTTGAATGTGTCTTAAAAATAAACTCTTTTTCCCTTGTGTATAGTTTTTATCCTCTAGGCAAAGCATGGAAAAGCTAGAAAGTCAATGAACATAATAAATAGAGAGGGTTTTGTTTGTTTTGAAGTGAGTATGATGAGGGGTCCGCAGCAACTAACAGCTGGTGTTGCATTTGAGGGTCTTTTCTCCCCTTCTACCAAATTTGGTTGCTATGCTCTTACCCTCAGACCCCTACCTCCACAAACCCAGCTGATGTTCCTGTTCTTCATGGCTGCATCACAGGGATGCTGGCAGGGATGCAGTAACTCTTATGTGCCAGGATGTTCAAAATGCATCTTTGTCCATTCCGTGTTTCCTGAGGCAGGGGGGTAGGTTGTTTCAGGTTTTGTGGGCAGAGACAGGCAAAAGGGGGGTGAAACCCATCCCATTAGTGGGTTTAGTTCCTTACTGAGAAACTGTAGACGTCTGGGCAGCTGGCTCTAGCACCCGGCCCTACCTCAGGGGTGTCCTCAGCAGCTTTTCCAATAAACAAATATATAAAGTGAGATTTATAGCTTCTGACTTCCTGATAAGAAACTGGAGTCCCTTTAATATGTAGCATGTTATATGAACCCTCTATCAGCTAAGCTGTCTTGAAGACTGTGTCTGTATGTGTGTGGTTTTTTTGTTTTTCTTTTTAAAGCAGCTCCTGGTAGTGGTACAATTTAATAGGAATGGAAGCAGCTATTGAAGAGTTGAAAAATGATCTAATACCTTACTGCTATTACACTTTTATATTAGCTAAGATAATATGTCAGCTTCCATTTAAAAGCATTGGAAGTTGGGTTTAAGAGAGCTTATTGCATGTGCATGTGTACACACATACCTTACAGGTACTGGTCATGCCAGTCTGGCACTGGTCATGCCAATCTGTTCTTTTAAGCCTGATCACATTGCCTTAATGGAAAAAGAAAGTGCTCTAGTTATATGTGTTTCAATTCATTTTCTCTATGAAAATGCTTATTAGTGTTTAGAAAAGATTCTAAACTGGTAAACCTTTTATTACGTAAATGGAATGTAGTTGCCAGGTTTTTTAAATGTCGGTGGACAATGTGATCTAGCCTGACTTCTAGCCTTTGCTGCACAGGTGATCTGGAAAGAGGTGGGAGTTTTTCTGTCTAGTTATGGAGGCAAGAGAATGATTAATATTTTTTTATAGTAGTCACCATGCGGATGTTTTTTCCTTGATGCAAACTAACAAAGAAACACTGATCCATCAATTAGAAAATGGAAAGCAGTGGTATGGTGGCAACGGCAGTGTCCCTTTCTAAATCAGGAGTATACCTCAGAAATTCACAGCACTTCCCTGAATTCCCCTGATCTCCTTATAACAAATAGATGTTGCTAAACTTAATAAGCATTCCTTTTTGCCCACACCAGGTGAAGCTGTACATCTTGCTCGTGACTTTGGTTATGTATGTGAGACAGAGTTTCCTTCCAAAGCAGTGGCCGAATATCTAACTAGACCGCACATGGGCCGTAATGAAATGGCAAACAGGAAGAATATGCTTCTTGCTGCCAAGTAAGTTTTGGGCTTGGATTTTTCTTTTCTTCCTTTTAAAGATGCTTTTGTCTAATCATGAGTTCCTGTGACTGGGGAAATATAGTACGTTCTCACTTGTAACTTTAATCTGGGAACATTTATTTGGTTTTGGTTTGAATTCAACTATGACAAGTTATTTTATCTGAACCAGTAATGATAGTAACAACCCTGTATGATAACTCTAAAGCAGTTTAGACTAGTTCTGTCTTTTTATTTCTTTTAACAGCAGCAAAAACTTAAAGAAAAAGTCCTATGTACGTAAGGAAAAAGTCTTTAGCTATTTTCTAAGGAAAAACTGTCCCTAAGTGTCCCAGGGTGAAGGGCCTGGAGAGAAAGGAGGCCCGGAAAAGTAAGGCAGTGTCAGGACTGGGAACAGGAGATTGTTCATCCCCCTGTCTGTGTACGTGCAGCCCAGAGGAGCACCTACAAGGAGAGCTACTGGTGGGCATGCTTGATGCAAGGGAAGCTCAGGACCTATGTCCTCACAACTACTTCTGGTAGTATCAGTACACAGGTTTCTCCCATTGGACACTCAAGAGTTGTGGGTAACTCCTTTTTGGGGAAGCTTGGCTGAAGTTCTTTATAGTTCAGTGAAAGCCAACCTCTGGTAGATGTGAAATGTCCTTGTTCTTAACTAAATTTCCTCTACAAACCTTGATGAAGAGGAAAGGGTAAGGGGCAGAAAATCTGTTATGGCTGTTCTGCAGACACTTGTAACTGTAAATAAACCATGTACTGGGCAAGTCTCTGGTAGGAAATATCTGCGTTGAGTTGTGCTTGTTTTAAACCAGTGGCTGGAGCTCTTGCTGCCTTCTCAGGCTGAGGTTTAACAAAGACTTCAGTTCACAGTCCTTTCTGCTCTGAGATGTTGTCTGTTTTGGGGTCGATGTAATTCCTTGCTTTTGAAAGCATCCTCGCTCTGCAAGAGGATCTGACAAAAGCCTGTCTAAACTGCTGAATTGCCCTGACTTTGGGCTTGGATAAGGCATGCAAAACATACTGCTGTTGATGAATTAATCAGCCTTCCTGAAGGAGACCTTCTTTTACAAGATATATTCTATGTAAAGGATTATTTCTCAGAAATTCAGTTATATAGCATCTCACTTTCCTATAGCTTGACCATTTTACTTTATACTGAGCCCTGCTCCTTCTGCTCCCAGTATTTTCACTATTGGTTTTGTTATTGGCACTGATAACAGGAATTTTTTTGGAAGATGTTTGTGATTGACAAATTCTGATAAAGTGATTCTGTTAAGATTGCTCAGCTCCTGTGAAATCCCATCAAGGGGACAGATTTGCAAGCAGCAAACAACATATGCTTGAGCATTATTAACCATTCATGTTTTGCCAGGCATATGTGTTAGTGTTTGCAGGATCAGGGCCCAGGTCTCTCTTAAAGAGGGCGTATATGTGTAATATGCGTGACTGACTTGAGCATTCTATTGAGCCGCTTCAGTCTTTCTAAATCATTTAACTGCAGCTGTGGATGTTCTCATAGAAACTAGTCCTAAATTCCCACTCCCCCCTTGAAATCTAGAGCAAATGACACAGAGCCAGCCAGACACCAGAGGTGGAGAGATTATTTTGCTGAGTCTGCGTGGGTTTTGTGACATAAATATAACAGCAGGTTCATCAGGAACTGGTGCTAATAAATAGGCTTTAACTTTAGACACTGTTGCTACTGGAGTAATGAAACCTCTTAATTCCCACAGAACTGCCAAATACTCGATATGGCTTTTCTGTTAGTTTTCTTTATTTATTTGCTTTTGCATAAATTCTCACCGTGGTGTAAAGTGTGATCATTTTGTGTCTTGCAGGCAGATCTGTAAGGAATTCACAGACCTCCTCACTCAGGACAGAACTCCTCTTGGAAACACGAGACCCAGCCCCATCTTGGACCCTGGCATCCAGGGCTGTTTGACTCATTTTAGCCTGATCACGCATGGTTTTGGGAGCGCTGCCATCTGTGCTGCCATGACATCCGTCCAGAACTACCTAAATGAAGCATTAAAAATAGCAGACAAAACATACATGAACGCTGGCGACCAGAGCCCTGCAGAAACCAACAAAACCATTGATAAGATGGATAAGCACAGGAAGTAAAAGGAGGGGAAACCAGACTTTAAACTCTTCCTCCTAAGCACAGACTGGGATCTTCTTGCCAGGGGGAACGTAGAGATTTGGTTTTTTGGTGGTTTTCTTTTTGGTTTGGTTTGTTTTTTTGGTTGTTTTGTTTGGTTTTGTTTTTTCCTTAAAGAAAAGAGGGGAAAAAGGGTGGAAAAAAAAAAATCATCTAAATCATCTTATTCAGGATCGTCACTCCTCCTGGATCCATGGGACAAGCCTTTCTAAAAGCTGCAGTATCCCTTACCTGTGGAAGCAATTACCAGAAGATAAGTACTTGGTACAAGCGTATTGAAATCCTTTGCTGTAAAAGTGGTGCTATAAAGGGGTTTTGATAGAAACATACAAAGAGATATATTTAGATTTCTTTTCCACATCTAAGTATCTAGTGGTGACCAGCTTCATGTATAGTTTTTAAGATGCAGATTTTAGACAGAAGCCTATTTGTTATTTGATACTATTTCAGGGGTTTATTCTCTCTAAATGCAACAGTAACAATAAAGCAGTATTAAACAATGATATATAGATTTATGTACATTAAAATTTTTTATAAACACCTGAAAATAGTAAGATTATTCTGTGGGGGTTTTTGTTTGTTTTGGTTTTTGTGGTTTTTCCTCCATATTTTCAGACTACCATAGGAGAGTACTCAAATCCTGCTCAACTTAAAAGTTATCTCATGGCATTTGACATGCTGATTTTTTTTAATGGGAATATTGAGGCTTCATTGCTGCAGCAATGTGGGCTGCAGCGAATCTTATCTTGATTTTATTCTGTTTTTTAAACAAGGAATAGTTCAGAATGAAACTGCTTTTAGGAAATTCTCTGTCTGAGGATATTGCAGCTTTATTGACATATTTATATTGGTTTTAAATTGGGGGCGAGCTTGAAAGAATAGACACATAACTCTTTTTTGAATATTTTCTTTTTTTGCCTATTAAGGCCAAAAACTATTTCCAGGGAGGCTTTATGTGTATTAAGGGAAGCAGTGTGTTGAATGTAAATATTTATTTATGTGTAATTTAATCGGATTTGTAAATAATGGTGAACTTTTTAATACTTTTTTTTTGTTTTTATAAATGGGTTTCAAATGTTAATTTTGGTAAGTATTTCAAAGGTAATGGGTAAGCTAAACATATCTTTAGGTTTATGCACAGGTATGTTATACAGGGTATTTAAGACTTTTTAATCTCAATTCTTGCCACTGAAGATTAGATTTAATCTGAGGTGTATGTTCACAAAGCAAATTTTGTGCATCATTCACCTGCATTAGACATGCAAAATGAGTGTGTGAGTTAGTGTGTATGTGAATAATGGAGATTCTGAACTCTCTTTACATATTTGTAAATGTTCCCAATATAATTCTGATGTATATGATAACCATATAATAAAAGTATTCTGGATAGAAGCATGGAATGTTTGTTAACTGAAACCAGTTTTCTTTTCTTTCTATACTTCGGGAATGTGGGGCGAGTAGCACTAGAGGACATTATGTATTGAGTCATAATTGCAGCACTTTGTTCAGATTAACAGAACAGAAATATGAAGCTGTTTGCCAGTAAAACTGATGGTTTCAATTAAACATGTATCTCCAAGAATCTGTTTTCTTCTTAAGATGTCACTATCATGCAGGCTGCCTATTTAAACAGGCAGCTTAAGCACAAACTGCAAGATTGATCTCGCCAGCTTTGTTTTCTGATGAATCTGACTTTATTGTCTCCTATGACAAATATTTGCAAAGTCCTGGGGTATGAAATCTGATGGGTCCCTCATCTGGTTTCAGCCCAGTTTTGCTGATTTGAGGAAGTTTAAGGCATTTTGTAGAAAGTCCTCAGCGCTCTGTGTGGTAGTGGGGAGGCAGGATCTGAGGCTTGAGTGGAATTTAATGTCTTGCATGTAAAACAGCCAAACAAACCTTCCTAAAGAGAAAAGGTGGGTTGCTTCTTGTTTTCTGGAGCTTTCTAAAAAAGCAAGACCACGAACCTGGGCTTCAGCTTGTCTTTGGCATTTGAGTACCAGATCTGTCAGATGTGTAGTTAGGGCAAACATTACGAATGGTGATGCTGGACAGTAACTGCGAGTAAGAATTCGGTTCAGGTTGTGGCAGTGTGTTTCTTTTGCAGACGTGGAAAAGAGGCAATGTGTGTGATTTCTGAGGACTTGGTTTCTAAATTCTTTTTATGTCCTCATTTTTTCCTTTAAAGGATAAAGGCAAACTGCTGAAGGTGTGCAGGGGGAAGGGAAACTCAAAGGAATGAATGAATAGATCGGTGATGAGCAGGGAGAAAGCTAGTTTTTTGAGTTGCAATCCAGTCCCCTTCTCTCTTAAGGAGGTGTGAAATTCCAGTGTTTGCATTTGTTAGGCTCATTGTAGCATCTGAGAAATAAGCACTTTGGACCATCTGTAGACACAAATGCAGCCAGGACATGTGATGTCTAACAGAACTTCTAAAATATATGAATTACACCATTCTGATATGTTTTTATTGATTATATATATACACTACATACGTATATAAATGTATAAATAGCATATATAGAAATATGTTAGGTATGGGAAGAGCTTGTTTAGATAATATGATGCTAGAGCTCTGTTTTTTGTTAGTGTTGTTTTCCTGTTTCTGCTGCTGTGCTGCTTATACAGCATATACAGTAAGATATTTTAGCTACCAGACAATGGAATCTTGCTTTTTATTAACGCATAAAGCCACGCTCTGAAATATTGCCCCTTGGGATAGGAAATAAGGATGTTTCCATTTATTCCTGCATGCATTCAAGCAAAGCCAGTCAATTGTCTAATGTACTGACTCAGGTTCTATTTATATGTTTGGAACATTAGAAATGTCGAGTTTCCATTACCTTAATGCTTTTCCTCTACTGTATATTTTAGATGGTACGTTATTTTGAAGCTCAACTACCTTATAAGCTGTGTCAGTAATATGAAACAAGAGCAATGTCTTCTGTTAATATGAAACAAGAGCAATGTCTTCTCCATTCACTGAAGAGAACAGTAAAACTCTGACCTGAACTTGTCTGTCAACTGAAATTATTAATCTTAAAGAAAATGTTACTAGATTAGTAACTTCATGGGAAATCTAAAATGCATAAAGTTATCTGAATGCACAGTTTGCTTTTTCCTGATGCTCAGGTTTTCATTCTTTTTACTGTTTTTACATAGGCTATTCCTGGGCTGACTGAAAGTTCTAAAGTCAGACTCTTGGTTTTCCATTTTTAATTTCCTTTAAAAGTGGAATAACCAAATGACTGCCTAATCTTGTCCTTTGCCCTTCTCCCAGAAAGGTAATGGGTGTATGGCCTTTATATGAAGGAAAATTGCTTTAAGCTATTAGGATTTAAAAGTAAAAATTCTGCGTTTGAAATGGGCTATTTTAAGTATTGCTCTTTTGCAAAGATGACCACATGACCACAAAATAGCTGAATTCATGCCACTCAGTATGAAAACATGCTGACCATCTCTTGCCTGGCTATCAGATGATGCTGGGGTCAGTCCCTGGCTCTGCTGGAGCCATGGCAGGCAGGAATGCTGCTTCCTTTCACCTGTGGCAGCTAAGGGCATGGCCTTCAGAATCCTATTGCCCAACAGGCAATACGATGGGTACAAATTATTAATGGCAAAGCTGATGATTATTCAAGACCCTGGCTCATGCAATCATCTGACTCCACAGCAGTGTTGCTTTCAGTTTAAAAAGTTTTTTCCCATAATATACAGTAATATGTATATGTACAGTAATGCATAACAAGGAAAAAGAATGAGCTTAATAACTGATTTCAGTTAACTTCATCTTTGACTCTGTTTTTATTTTGCTCTTAGCTTATTTCATTGCTATTTACAAACAGCTTGTCTCCCCCTGTCTCTTGCCTGCAGCCTGACTGGTATCTGTTCCTCTGCTCCCTCAGGCTTTTGCAACACTAATAAACCCAGCAATGCACCTTGAAATGGGTTGAGCTCACTGTGATAGGCTGTTGTGCTTATTAGTTGTGGCCCTTCTCTTTTTTCTTTCCTCCATATGAGAGGTTTAGGTGTATCCTTGTAGCTATTTTGGCCTAATGGCGAGCAACCTTGGCCCTGGCAGTGGGCTTGGGCTACTTTCTGGAGCATGTTCTGCAATGAGAGCTTCCTTAGTTATTATTAAGAAAAAAAAAAATAGGGTGCTGCAAAGATTTTGACCCAAAACTGTTATTTCACTGAAAGAACATAGTGAGGTTAGGGACAAAGATGCTTCCCTCTCACAAAAAGCAAGTTTCAAAGCGTAATATGCTTCTGTTCATTGATGTTTGCAGATTTGTATGGGGAACCTAGAGCCTGTTTTGCTGAGCACTCTGGGGTTCTGCTGGGATGGTGACCCAGGCCTGGCGGTGAGCCACAGGATGCATATGGAACCATCCAAATGAGCATGGTTTCAACCCTGGCCACAGCCAGAGATAACTATGTCCTTCAAAATCTGTGTTTTCCAAACCCGTTGTGGTCTGTCATAATGCTTCTACGGTGCCTGGCTATTGCTGCTGCCTGTTGCCTAACATCACATTGTCCATGTAGCTGCATGGGTGACCAGCTCTGTCCAAATCACACAAGGCCTGTATTGAAACCGTATTTCTAAGAAATTGTTACATTCTATTGTGTGTTATTTACTGCTTTCTCCCTCTTTCATTTTCACTTTCTCAGGGTTATATAAGCTTTCCTGGTTTCAGATGCCATTTTGCATTCATTGGATATTCTCTAATGTCTTACAAGGATATTCCAGCTGGTTTCCATGTGCCATTGTTGTGTAAGGGCTGGCTAGAACTACTCCATTTTTCCTCTTTTGGCTGAACAGCCCTTTTTAACTGGTTCTTGTGAAGCCTTTGCTCAAAGGCTACTACTCTTCCCTGAATATTAAATTTAATCTACAGTTTTACCCATAACTTAAAACTTGAAACATGTAACCATACAGATATTTGCTCTCTGTGCCATAAACCCCAGACATTTATTTGTGAATACAGCAGAAATTTCACTCTGAACCATGGACAAAATAACAGAAGTCATCTTTAAGGTGAGCTTTAGAGTTTTTATCTCCAAGGTTAATCTATATAAAACTAAGGAAAAAGTAGCAGTTTAAGAGGGTCTGAAAGGTAGTGTTCTTCAGCTGATCACTGCAATTAAAAATCATTTCTAATTAATTGAAAGAGTTCTTCAGTAACAACAGAAAGTGGTCTAAAATGATGCCAGCTCCCTTGTTATAAAACAGGGATGCTAAAGCAGAGAGAAGGGAAGTGTTTGACTGCAGCCCTCTTATAGAACAGTGCCCATGTAGGAGCCAGGTCCTCATCCTGTCCTTCCTCTTTTACACCAGATGAGCTCCCTAGAGAAAGACAAAAAAGTCCCAAACCACATGAACAGTGTGGGTTTGGGGGCATACTGAGTTCAATGCATTACTTTTTGCCTTTGTAAGGTAGTATAAGATGCCTTTTACATTGTGTTAGGCTGCTGCACCTCTGCTTATTGCTGGAAGACCACAGACCTGAAGAAGCTACAAGGGCTGAAGGAAAAGACCTGCAGCCGTGTGGTGCAGCCTGTCAGAATGATACTCAGGCTGAGCTGAGTGCTGGACTGTGAGCTGGAGCAGCTGGGGTGGAAGCACATGTGTTTTTGGCTCTGCAAGAGAAACAGTAATTAACCTCCAGGAGCCGGGTAGGGCGCATACCTGGGACCAGTAATTTTCTTCAGCTCTTGCAGCAAAATCTACCTGAGCTCATTTGTCAAGCTTTGAATCCTTAAATCTATAACTCTAATTAATTAAGAATCTCTAATTACCCCAAAATGCTGCTCCGTATTTAAGGCTAAGGTGTGGTGAAACCCAGAGAAAACACAAGAGAAGCTGGAGGATGTTCAGAGCTGGAGATGCCAGGAAACCATTCAGAGATCAAGGTGCGTGTAGGTGCAAAGGAAGCTGGACGGCTCAGTGTATCAATGAGACCTAGCACAGGTCCTAAACTGCCAGAAGCCACTGTTCAGTATTTGCACATCTATCCTCACGTGTCCTAAAAAGCAACGACCACCAAACCTCTTAGCAGGGGGTTCTTATATTGGAGACTCAAAGCCAAGTCTTTAAGGCCAAATCAGGGTATTTTCTATATTCAGAAGCACATTGCAAGGCTCTGGTTCTTTATAACCTCAAACAAGAAACCCCAGTGGGGACAGTATTGGAAACATCAGTGCAGATGGATTCTGGCCCTCTCCTCATAAGATGAAAAAGCTTTTTCACAGTTGAGGTCTTATTAAGTTAAAAATTTATAGCGCTTTACTAGGCTGTAACCAGTTAATGTGACTCAGGCAAAGATGTAATGTGGACAGAGGCATTACTTAGAGCTACCATTTTTGCCTTACTGCAGAGGTTCCTGCTTCCCAGACCTCACACACAAGCTCTTAGAAGCCACAGCTGAAGCACATTTAAGAATTAGTCTATGAGGTCGTTTGATGAAGTGAGGGGGATCAGCTGGGGTTTGGGCTGATTGGCTTCAGCAGTGCGGCAGACAGAAGTTCGAACCACTTCTTTCTGAGCAGCTTTGGGTTGTGGTTCGTTCCCTAGGACTTGTCAGCGCCATCTCTTCAGCAAAGGTAAGGTTTCTTCTTCTTGATAACGGCGTGTACAGTCACTGCAGACAGGGTACATCTGCATGTGGATGAGGTCGTTGTGAAAATGCTAAAGGAGGAGAAAAATTATGCATGCTTCTATGTAAACAGTAGGGTCTCCCCTGAAGAGCCTCAAGTACTGTTTTCTAGCTCCAATGGTACGGAATCTTTGTATTGTCTGGCAAATAAAAGCCTGTACTTAGTGGCTTTGTTTGGTGGAAGATAAAAAGTTGATAAGATCCTGGAAAGGGTGTTGTGAGGCACTCCTATTAGCTTCCCTGTGGAGAGTGTTTCCAGGGATTCACTCCAGAAAAGCTGCTAGACTGGGGGAAGGATTCAGAGTCATCAGTGATCTCTGTTAACGTTTGAAGTAAAAACGATCTCTGCCTGGTGCTCTTCAGGTCTTGTGTGATTGTGGTGTTGAAAAGCAGCAGAAGTGTAGCTAAGATCAATCCTTTTTTCATATTTGCTGTGAGGTATTCAAGGCAGTGAATTGCATCAGAAAGGGAAAATGAGAATGAGTCGATAGGTGCTAGCTAAAAGGGTGAAAGAAATGTGTTAAATCAATTATGGGATTTCCTTTCCATTCATTTTTCTCAGGTAACTCAAGGCGTGGAGCGGGGGGAAAGCTCTACTTTCTACTTTACGATCTGGTGTTTGCATTGCTTCTGATAGCAACCGCCTGGGTTGGTCAGGGTTGATGCTTTCCTTTGCTGCTCTCTTGGAAACATCGATGTTTTCACTCCCCTTGGAAGCACTTTGCCCTCTGAGCCACAATGCGCAGGCAGTGCGGGACGCAGGGACGCTCTGAACCCCGTGCGCATGGGGCTCTGGGCTCGCTGCGGAGGGTGGCTCATGCCCGGCACCCGTGGGTGCTGACTCACAGCAGTGGGGGCCACGCACTGAATCACAGCCCGGCTCCGGCAGCTCCTGGCTCGCTCCAGAGGTCTTGCAGCCAGTGCAGCAGGCCCCGGCCTGTTGGGGCTGAGAGATCTAAGGAGATCGCAGCCGGGACCAGGGGTGATATGGCCGCAGGCCATCATCTTACATAAAACCCATACATTTGCATAATATGTTTTACAAGATTAAAACTGAAGAAACCTCTTTTTTTCTTTTCTTTTTTTTTTTTTTTTTTAAGGGGAAAAAAATAGGTGAAAGAGCTTCACACAAATGGGATATCAGAAACCTGTGGTTTCCAAAATGATTGTGTCCGTAATTGGGTTTGAAATTATTTCATGTTAAATTTGCAACTCTGTCATTGTGTACTTGGGGAAAACAACCCAGAGGTAGGACCATAAACAGAAAGTGAGTATTGGCCTAGTGATGGGGAAACTCATCCCTTTTGAAGGAGCTGTTTCTTCAAACCTGTTGGGTGCCACACATAGGAGAAAGCCCTCCTTCTGCAGTAGGGCTGTGGCTTAGAGAGGGTTGCCAAAGCTTGTCCAGTCACAAACCCAAGGTATTCTGACTTTGTTTAATTACAGTGGGTGACTCAGATGCTAATGCAGAGGTCAGTAAATGGTGTGTGATCTCCAGCAGCACCTTACTCGAAGACGTGGCCAGTGCTGGCTTGCTGGGAGTGGTTTTGTGCAAAGGCCACTGCATGGATCAGTTTGCTGATGACTTGTTGCCCAGCTGTATGTGTCTCCTGCACTGAGCTTACTGCTTCCCATAGAAGCTAATCCAGCACAAGTTCTTTAGTGGAAAAATGTATTGGGGGGGGGGGGATAAAAACCAGGAAACTGCAAGTCTTGGACATCGTCTCTGCTGTGATGCATTAGGAAATGCTGGCTGGTGCTTGTGAAGGCCTGATAAATATCCCAGAGTGTTGCTGTGGCCATGGACATCATTAGCTACAGCTGCTGCTTCCAAAGAAAGTAGAGCAGAGAAATTTGCCACTTTGGAAAGGGTGGAAGGCAGGACATGTCCCTTCTGGCTGGTTGTAAACGTAGACTTGGACATTCAGTCCTCTGTTCCCCTTAAAGCGTGAAACTTAAGGATACGGGGCTCCCAGGTTGTGGTAGGGCAGATACTCAGCTCCCTCCTAGGAATGGTGTGGCCAGGCTGGGCAGCAGAGCTGGCTGGAAGTTGTTTTCAGCTGTTGCTTAAGGAACTGGGTATGATTTTAATATCTGGTTTAACTGAACCAACCAAACTGCTTCCAGCGCAGCCCTGTCCTTGAAGGTGATGAAGAGACTTGAATGAGAGGCAGTATTGGGTTTCCTGAGAGGCTTTGTTTTGGCAGGGTTTGGTTTACTAATCCCTCACTCAACCACTCCCTGCAGGACTCCCAGAGCTGTGGTCTTTGGCTTTTCCCTAGGACTTGGCAATGGTGTCCGTGGCTATGCCCATGTACGGGTGTATTCATATCTCTGTGCAGAGGGAAAGGCAGTGCCAGCTGCTTGCTCTGGATGCAGGAGATGTAAACTTGTGTCTGCTTGTTACAGTGAGCTACATCCAAAGTATCTATGGTCAGGTTGAGCACATATTTAGGGCCCCTAGCTGTTACTGAAATAAATAGTAATGGAGTACCCAAGCAATTTGCAGATCAAGAAGATAAAGCAATAGTTACTTGCCATAGGAGAGTTGTGAAGGGTGTGAATGGGCCAGCACTGTGGTCCTGGGGTCAAAGTGCCATGAACAGGAAATCTGTACTGTCAGCGTGGATACTGTAAAGTGATTGTTCAAGGAACGAGGCTTGTATCTGGTGGAAGAAAAAATCCACTATTTATATGTCTATCTCTTTATCCACCCATCCATCCATTTGTCTCTTCTCTTCCCTTTCACATGTTGTGAAATGAGACTCAAAATTACAAGTCAGAGGTGGGGGGGGTGGGGGCAGAATCTCCTGCATGTACCAGGGTTCTAACCTGGGAAAAAAGGAAATAGGCATATTGAAAGAAAAGATTGCATACAGGAGTAGCTCCATGTCTGTGCTAGAATCATAGAGTAGTTAGGGTTGAAAAGGACCTTAGGATCATCCAGTTCCAACACCCCTGTCATGGACAGGGGCACCTCACACTAAACCATGCCACCGAAGGCCCCAAGGCTCTATCCAACCTGGTCCTGAACACCACCAGGGATGGAGCATTCACAACTTCCCTGGGCAACTCGTTCCTGTGCCTCACTACCCTTACAGTAAAGAACTTCTTCCTTATATCCAATCTAAACTTCCCCTGTTTAAGTTTGAACCCGT
>WYDI02026205.1:0-52563 GCA_009867235.2 Psittacus erithacus
GAGAAAGTAGGGGCTGTTCAGCCTGGAGAAGAGAAGGCTGCATGGAGACCTCATAGCAGCCTTCCAGTATCTGAAGGAGACCTATAAAGAGGCTGGGTAGGGATGCTTCATTAGGGACTGTAGTGACAGGACAAGGGGTAATGGGTTCAAACTTAAACAGGGGAAGTTCTGGTTAGATATAAAGAAGAAGTTCTTTACTCTAAGGATGGTGAGGCACTGGAATGGGTTGCCCAGGGAAGCTGTGAATGCTCCATCCCTGGCAGTGTTCAAGACCAGGTTGGACAGAGCCTTGGGTGGCATGGTTTAGTGGGAGGTGTCCATGCCCATGGCAGGGGGATTGGAACTATATGATCTTAAGGTCCTTTCCAACCCTAACTATTCTATGATTCAATGATTCTATGATTCTATGACTGAGGGATGACCTTTACTAGCATTAAAGGCAAACTCCCTGTGATTTCAGAAGAAGCTAGAGTTGCAATCACAGCATTTGAGTGCAAAAGGATGGAGCCCCCTGAACAGCAGCCCACCCCGGTGACTGGTGCTCACCACTGCTGCAGTGCACTTTTTCATGCTGGGTGTTTGCTTCGTTTGCAGGCATCTTCTCTGCAAACATAGCTACTGCAGTTAGGTATGCAATCTAGAGCAGCAGCATAACAGCATCTCCCAACACAGAAACAGTGCTATATTGATAGAAAAATGGCCCTAAACTGTCATCACATCTCATTCTCCTCAAATGAGCTCTTTAAGTGTGGGATCACCATGTAGACATACAGTGTTACTAAGGTGGTAGAAGCCTGTTAGCACACTTACAGCTACGTAGCTGCTGCAATATGCTCCAGCTATTTTCACTCAAGAATCAGGTGGTGTCTTTCCAAAGCAAAACCTTTCTAACTCAACCATCCACTCATGTCACACTCTCAGATGTCTGTAATCAAATACTGCTCATTTTGCTTTGCAGTGTGAATGGAGCTTGGATAGACTTTTCCCTTCAGTTTTCTCACGTCTGTACTTGCCTGTACCTCAAAGAGGGGACCTATACTACTCATGTTATTTCTGTGAGAGGGGTCACATCTCTTCCAACTTGCCAGTGAATGTGCCGATATCTGAATCCCATGACCATTCCCACTGTGGGCTTTCCCTTTGCTGCCATTTCATGGGTATTTGCGAATGCTTGCTAAGGAATATGAGCTGAGGCCATCAGAAGAAAACTTCTCATCCTTTTATCTGCTATTGTCAGCTCCTGATACATGAAACACGCAACACAAGGAGCCACACTGGAGAAAGGCTCTTTGACTCAAAAACAACAGCTCTGGACACAAAATGTACACCTGTGTCAACACAGAGATGAAAAACATTTTGATTTATCCTTCAGCCAGGTTCTAGAGGCATTTGGAAATCAGAACTCAGCAACTGGAGCTTTCAGACTGTGTTCTGCTTTCACAAGCCCCCAGCACTGTTTCTCACACATGTACCCGTCTCACCAGGCACTGCAGGAACTGGCACGCGATTCCGCATTCTGTAGGTTCCTCCCATGCAAACTCCTGCCATGGACCACACTTGTCCTTGGCTGCACAGCTATGTGAAATGCCCATCACTGGAGGCTGAGTCCTACGCAGCACAGTGATGCTATGAAGCCAAAGTGCTCAACACTTTCCAGAAGAGAGCCATTACTATTCCATTACTTTAAGACACTGCTGCCGACAGGCTTGGCCGCTTCTACGGGCATGCATGTCAGCTACTCTGAGACAAACGGGCTGCCTGCGCTGCATTCCTGCTGTTCTTGCCAGCCTCTGTCTATCATCTGTTTTCCATTTCGTTCCTTTACCTCCCATTCTTTAAACGTATCTGTAGGGTTGAAAAGTATCCGCTGGCTTCCTGGTCTCTGCTGCTGGAAGCAAAGTCATTTTTGTTACTTGTTCCAGGGAGCAGGCCAGAAGCAGGCAGCCAGGGAGAGCATCAAGCCAAGAGGTGGGGTTTTGAGGGGATTGTCGGTTGGTTTTTTCCTTCTTGTAATCTATGTCCACTGCCTTGAGATTTGCCAAGCATACCCAGAGCTGCAGGGCCTGTTCATGAAATGCACTCACTGCTAGGTCACAGTGGTCACGGTCACAGGCTGCTGTGAATCACTGAGCTCAGAATGACTCCCTCCTTCCTGCACGCAGTGTTGCCCTGAATCCAGTTAAGAAATTTAATTGCTTTTAATTAAAATAATGCAAACTCCTGCATGACGCTCTCAATTTAGTCTAAGAATAGCTTATTTAGATTTACTTTACACTTGTGCCTAATTGATTAAACCAAAATAAGTCATGTTCATGCTAGAATCAGTGCATAGGTTTAACTAGCCCAGAGCTTGTTTGTCCTTCCAAATGTGTGCAAGAACAAAGAGCATAGGAAGGCATGCAGTGAGTATTAGCTTGGACTGTGAAACACAACATTAATCTGTCACCCACTGACCCTGCACTGTATTGCCAATACGTCAAACATCTTCACTCTGCTTAGCCCAAGCACATTCCATGCACTGTGTTCTTTGTCAATAACCGTTAAAATACTTCTCTGCCAGTAAAAGTCACAACATTTTCCTGCCCCCTCCAGCATCAGCAGAGTTTCTTAGCTCTTCATGAAAATTCAAATGAAAAATATCGACAAGTTTTCATTGCTTCTAAGCGCACACAAAAAGCAACTCCATCTGCTTTTCCCCTTCTTCGCAAAGGGAATGCAATGCCTGTGGATTTTAATTCCACCTTCATCTTCAAGGCAGACTTGAAAAAACTGAGAACCTGTTTTTATGTGGGCTTCAGGAGAACAATTTGAGAGCTTCTCAAGAACAGCTTAACTGAATTTCAGCAGTCCTACATGTGAACTGTTTTGTGAAGAGCTTTGGAATCTTTCAGTAGAGAAGATGCTATGCAAATGGACAACATTTATCATTTGCACAATGCGCACACAAACAGAAAACTGACAGAAATTATCCCTTATCTGTAAGCCAGGACACTATCCACTTCTGAAGTGGACACTTTACAGCCAACCCTCAGTACACTCTATTGACTCCCACCACAGCAAAAATGCTAGCCTGGGTGGGAGGGCTGAGGTTAGCTTTCAGCAGCTTTTGGCTAGAAAGTACTTGTTTTAATATTAGTGAGTAAAAGAGTTACTAGAGAAAGGAACTGGCATCATCGGATACCTTTGCAGTGTGGGGAAAACCAGCAGCAATGTCCTGGCAGGATTAAGCATGGATTCCTGCATGCGAGATGCCTCAGCAAGCTACAGGTGGCAGAGGCATGTACCTCTGGGCAGCTGAGATGTATCTCTGGGCACCTATGAATATTAGAAATTTTCAAAAGCAAATGAAGGAATGTCAGTATGAGAATATCACCAGAGTAAGCTATTTGGGAATAGGGTTTTTAGTGAGTCTTCTGATAGTTTTGTTTTTTGGGGAAAGGAGAGGGAACATGCCTGACTCTTTTTGGAAGTGCAGTGAAACTCCTCATTCTCAACAGCCTCTTCCAAATGTGGTCCCATGTTACTTCTGGGACATCCTTCCAGAGGTACTTGGTTTTATTCATGTTCTAGACCCAGTCTCATGACAGGTGTCTGCAAAGTCATGCTGACTTCAGTGGGACGTGGCAAGTGGGTGATACAGGTGTGCTATCTGACTGCTCTGGGACAAAGATTCTAGAGAATTATTTGCTCTACTGACACTATGTATTGTAATTTCTAAATCAATCATGCAAATTATTCTGTTCCTCAAAGAATTTGCAATTGTGCAGACATTCATTTCCTCAGACCTTTAACACTCCCCTTGTAAAGGGGCTGCTTTTTGAACTCTCTGAATAGTTACTGCTCTCAGTCTTACAGTATGTTCATGGTATTACTAACTTCAAAGAGTTCAGAATAAAGTAATGAGGGGAAAAGCCACAAGTTATATATCCCTGCACCCCTTGAGTTTTCATTTGAGCTCCCTTAACTCCAGAATTTTCTCTCAAGAAGCTTCTTTTTGTCTTTTTGTACTTTTCTCCCCAGATAGAAAACCTCTCACGGCAACTCAAGTGGCTCTGCCTTGCAGGCTGCCCTGGAGTTTCCAGCCCTGGAATAACTTCTGACTAGCCATGATTTATCTGGCTGGTCAGAGGTTACTGTACACAGAAATGCAATTTCTCCTTCACCCTCGGTCTATCCTTCTTTAGCAACTCCAGGTGTCATCAACAATCTGTTGCGTGCCATTTTATGTCCTTTCCTCCAGTATTTTATTCAACTGATATCCCTTTTGCTGACCAGCACAACCTAGAAAGGGCTAAAGCCCATATATATATACTACATTTATTACATTATTGTAACTGCTGATTTATGTACTGAAGAGTTGAGAATTCATTCGCAATCATTCTGTCCTTGCAATGCAGTCAGTGTGTTGCTTAACTTGACATTTGTGGAAAATGTCTTTTTATTCCTGACTGCATTCAGGTCTGGGATGATACTTCTCTCTGGAAATTAGTGTTCAAAATCACCAGGTTTCTCCACAGTATCCCAATTTTGAGTTACATTAAATACCATTAAGGTTTTGCATTAAGCTTTCTCAGTTCTGTGCTTTGATGACCCACTTGAGCCTAGGAACTGACAACCTCGAAGTCTCCTTAATTCTCACAGAATAAATGAATTTTCCCATGCTCCTGCTACTGTCCTAAACAGCAGGCAGAAAAACTGTATTAAATAAGCCTTTACTTTCTTTGCAAATCTGTTGCGATGCTGCTTCATCTCTTCTGTTTTTTGATCAGGACCTCACAATCATCTGCAGCAAAGGACCCAAATCAGATCATTACCTACCTCTGCTGCCTGCTAGTTTCCTTCCCCTTCCCTCCCCCACCCTGGCTGAGGCAAAGTCTGCAGCACAGATAAGTCAAGCCTAGTCCACAGTCAGAGAAAATACATGGAATTTACTTTTTTTCTTTAAATTCCTTTTTTATAATATTTGCAGTGACAAGGACAAATTATTGTCCTTTCCTTCATCTTATTTGGTAACAGCAGTGCTGCTCTTCCTACTATAAACTTTTGAAAATATTTCTATCACCAACCCATAGTTTTAAGGATTAACAGGAATAAAGAAAACTGAAAGGACATAAAAGACAAAGTAGCTTTCATTAAATACTTTTAATTGGGAAAGTTTTGAGGATTTGCAGATTATATAGAAGAATGTTTCACCCACAAACACTGCAACTACAGTAGTTACGGTCTAGATCTGTGCTCCTGGAGAGAATGGGAATTGTTATTCAGTGTGAGCACCATCAGGCTTGGTATAGCCAAGAATGCAGCGCTGATCTACGATCAAAAGGGCAGTTCAGAGTAAGGAGAGGCATTTCCTCCAAAAGAAGAAGATATAGCTTCTATTTTTCTTACTAGGTGCTCTAAGACAGTCCAAAGCCTGATTTATGGTGCTTAAGATTTACAGCATTCAAAAATCCTATATACCCAGGTATATTTTTTTCTTTTTTGAGCCTTTTTTTCACCTATTTGAATAAACCCAGTGTTTGATTATCATCTGCAGCAAATCTACATGGCAGCATTCATCAGATTAGGCCACTAGGTACACTGTTAGCTCATTTTTAAAATGCTTCCAGCTTGGGTTGCACAGTGCTTTCACCAAAGCAGACTGACGATTACAGCTTCACAAGGCTAATTTCTAAGCACCAAGGACTGAAAATATTCGCCTAACAAAAGTCAAGAATAATATCTTCTGTCAGCTAGAGCTAGCTGAATAAGAATGAAGGTGGCACAAAGAAGTCAGCATGCCGGTGATCACATTAAAGAAGATGATCCTGTTACAGGAGCACATGATGGGAGAAACAGAAACAGGCCCTGAGCGCTGCTAAACCACTGAAGAAAAAAGAGCACTGAATATTATTATTTGTTTTAATATTTAAATTTAAAGCCTGCTTTAATCTGACATGTAGCTCAGAAGACAGCTTCCAAGACACAGAGTTTTCTCTGGGTCTCCTTAGGAAAACAATAACGGTCAACCCAGTTTGTATTGGGCATAATTTTGCAGTGGGTCAAAAGATCAAGCAAGAACATGAACAAAGGAGATGTTATAAAACTGATTAACTTCATCAGGCTCAACATTAACATTAACTGTTTTAACTAAAGTAATGTCAATAAATGTATTCACAGCAATACCTTCAACAACAAATCTACTCAGAAATGCATATGAGCAGCTCTCTATATTAA
The DNA here is from genome assembly GCA_009867235.2 of Psittacus erithacus. Lineage (NCBI taxonomy): Eukaryota > Metazoa > Chordata > Aves > Psittaciformes > Psittacidae > Psittacus > Psittacus erithacus. The sequence continues at coordinate 6,217 of WYDI02026205.1, forward strand.
AAACTCCAAAGAGTGCAATTGATAGCCAGCGCTCCCATTTCATGGTCACATTTCTATTGTGGCTGTTGTGAAGTCAAGGGGGACAACAATGTCTTTTAATAGGTGAGCTGCAGACCCATACTAAACTGATTAGTATCTAACTCTCATAGAAAGACTTATCTAGCTTTTGACCCTTTTCTTTCTCTCTGTTGTTTTTGGTTGTTAGCTTGAACACATGCAGCTCAGACTGCCTGAGGAACAGAGGGTAGTTCCATACACCACACTATCCGAACCTTTTGCTATGTTCACAGATAATAACTTCAGATTAACATTAAGCACATGATACATTGGCTCACATTACATTACTTCAACTGTAGCATGTCACGTTATGTCAGCCAAGGTCAACATTCAGTGTGACATGATATGATCTAACAAGATGCAGGGTTATTGCCTCCTGTGTTAGGAATCTCAGGCTAAGAAACAGAAATAGAACGAGCAGATGCACATAACAGATCACTTTATAATACTCCTGGGAAAAAGAATCATTATTAAATTCATTGCACATTTTGCCAGTGTCTTTCTTACTGCATTCAGCTGGGCCTCCAAGCTACCACGTCTTTTTCTTTTAAAGTAAAACCCAAAGCTTGGCAAATCAGTCAGATTGGTACTTGGACCTCATCACAGGAGGAATTTCAAATAATTCGGCATACTCACAAGCTCTGATCACTCTACCAATACTTTCTGCTCCCTTAGACTTCAGAGACCTCTGTTTCATGAATAATATGACAGTACTGAATGTCCCAGAGGATCTTGATTCCACTGAGCAATGTGGGATTTTGGCCTGCAGACTGACAAGCCATAGGAAAGAAATGTTTAGCTGCTGTACCAGGCTCAATATGTATCAGAGAAGGATAAAACTTTGAAAGAACCAGTAAGTCTTCTGGAGTTTTAACTTGTTTTCGCACACTGTATAGCTTCCAAGTTACAAGCTCTGTTCCCTCCTCAGTTAACACCCAAAGAACTACATCTGTGCTTTAAGGACAGAGCGAGACCAAAGTTAAACTCAGCCATATGAGTCAAAGGGATTGGTTATATTCATGCAGTTCTGCTATATGGCTATAACCTCCCTGATTTTATTCTTTGTACCTACTGTAAGCATAGCCAACGTATGCAGTGAAAGGATGATAGTATTGAGCTTCACTCATGCAAAAGCTAGTCAGATTCCAAAAGAATAAATACCGGAAATTCTCACATAAGGTTAAACCTTTAGTTTTTAATTAGAAGTAATAAACTCTCATAAACTACAACAGAGTTATCAGTGGCCACTGAGATCATTTAATATCTGGCAAAACAAAAAAGCAGAGCTTGCAGAGCCCATCCTGTCTCTGCTATAACACAAGGATGCATCATTTTAGAACAAAGGCTAAGCCAATCGCAGGTAACTTCACATTTTTCTATTTTCTGTTCACTTTTGTAAACATGAAGGTCATGTTTTTCTCTTTAGTATTCTGTGACAACAGAAAATACAAGCACCATTTTATTAACCTTTAAATGCAATTTGGTTGTTCTCTTTCCATTTCAGCTCTGGAGCTTTGATGTCTGAGTGACATTGAATATACCTTAAGGGCTCAAAAAAAAAGTTCAATAGGCTTCATAGCCTCAGCATAAAATACAGAATAGAGAAAATAAATAAATTAGCACAAACGCACATATTTCTCTCTTTTATGACTTTGAAGAGCCGCAGCTGTCATTTGGTTCCTCCCTCTTTCCTCAAGGTAAAGATCATCTGATGAGATAGGAATAAGCATGTAGAGTCCTTAGATTGGATGCAGAAAAACTGGTATTTTACCTAGTCAGCTAGCATAATAACAAAAACTCTAACACCACTCCTCCCCCCCCCAGCCACAAAACAGACACCACAAAAAAAACATGTTAGAAGTCCTTAGCTATATCCTCAGATGTACCCAGAAAACTGTTATTCAAACTCAGGAAACACTGATGTCAGCATTTATCTGCACCAGCCACCTCCCATTTCTGTGTACTCTCCAGAGTCCAGTAAGAAAAAGGAATCTCGAACTGACCCCAAATTTGGCAAAAATTGACCCAAAAAACAAAGCAAACATTAATTCAGGCCAGAAAAATAAATCCTTAGAGTAAAACATAAGGCATTGTTCGCTGTGTTGAGACACCTTCAGCACCACAGTACCAAACCTTAATCCTAAATCTAACCCTGTAATTACATCAAAACAACCTACCGAGACAGAAAACAGAATGTAGGTTTAGCCCCCTGTTGACAGCAGCCTTTTCTAACACAAGCAATAAGATGGATTATTGACCTTTTCAATATCTAACAGAAATGCTGTTATGAAATGAAATGTCCAAATTTTCAGTTCAGAAGTGGGACTGACCATACACCAAAATTCAAGATGAGACACTGGTCTCTACTAACATCAGTTTTCCTGAATTCTGTGACCTGTGCCTTGAGGGGTAAAATGAGCCCTGCCACCTTAACCCTCAGCATAGCTCCTCATGTAAGTAACAGACCTATTGCTTTTGCAAAAGACAGGATCAGGCATGCCAACACCTGCTGTTTTAACACTTTCCCTCCTTTTACAAGCTCTCTCTCGAGGTCTCCTTACACAGTGGGCTCTTTACACAGTCAGTCTAGCAAAGATTACAATGTCTATTTTTTTTCTCAAATTACAGATCTTATGAAAACCTGCCCAAGCTTTAGAACAAACATAATATGACTTATTATTGTTCTGGATTAAGGCTTCAGTAGCAAGACTGTGGTGATACCTCTTAGATCTTACCATAGCTGGGAGCTTCGTTTTGTTGTCTGTGTTCCTGATATTCAAAACAGAGCTTATGTTTATCACATACTAATGCATCCACCTCCACAGAAAACAAATAAATAAAAACCTGGATCATGCCCTGACATTGGTAACTCAGTTCATTTTCACAAACAGCACAAGCTCCTGAAATGGGAATAACAGAGTGATGTAAGCCAAGATGGCAGGTGGCACTACAGAGGTGGCAAACCTCCACCACTTGATATTTAAAACAAGGTTGCATCACTTCGGTCAAGATATGAAACAGTTCAAGTAAGTTTGAACTTTGGATCAGAAATGAGGGGTTGAGCTTGTCCCAGATTACCTGATCACACTGACTCTCCTTTTCTCTGTCTGTCTTGTGCTAGGAAAGAAAAAAATTGCTTCAATCCTCCCCTTATCAAAACAAACGGAGCCAAGTTACATATTGCTTGTACTACTCTGTCATTTGTCAGTGAGCAAAGGCAGAAAGCAAAGCAGCAGGGTGATGTAGTGACTATAACTAATGTTGCTAAATATCACAACTTTTTTAACAAGTCTGTCTTCTCTCTTCAGTAAACAAGAGACAGTCACTGAGCCTGGTGACAATGAAGAAAAATCTGCTTCTTTGTGGAGGTGAGTGCATTTCACTGCCAGAATTATGGAAGACCCAGTATCAGTGAAGTATTCTGACTCAAGCTAAAGGCAATTCTCTCCCAAGAGCTGGTAAATTCCTAAGTGCTATAAACAAAGGCAAAAGCTAATGTAATGGACAGTTCCATTTCTTTCAAGGGCTTCTAGAGAGGAGATGGACATTTATATTTCAATCCCACAACAATATTCACTGCAAGCCTTTGTTCTCTTGAAAAAACCTGACACACGCTTATTTTTGTCTCCCACCAGATCTAAGAGGCTGTAATTTTCAAAGAACACACTGAGCCTCTAGAAACATTTTGTAAAAAATCTGGACTACAAAATACTGTTCAGGAAAAACGCAAAGCTACAAGAACTCAGGTTAAAGCGTAAATGGAAAAAGAGCTAGTAAAGAAAAGCTGCAACAGAGGCAAAAGGGACAAAAGCACTGGCCATCCAAAAGGGAAAAATCCTAGTGGTCATATTACCTGCGTTGTTAATCAGGTGGGGCAGTGTCAGTGCAGAAGTGAACAGGAATATCACTGTTACGTGCCTGCCTGAACAACTTAGCATACTAAAAATATTCAAAATCCATTTCACTTTGAATTAAGAGCATTTTTTAACCTACAGAAGGCTTCAAGAAGGAATGAATAATCATGGTACACTTTGCCTGTGAATAGAATTTTTTGGCTCATACACCACATACCCTAAATCTCTGTATTTTCTCATCTGTCAATCTTTATTACAGAAATTCCCATTCAAGCTGAATAGCTGTCTTCCAAGACCTCATCTGCTTATGGCATTGATTCTCCAATTGAAGCCAGGCCTTTTCTAGAGATGTCATCTGCACACCAAACTGCAATGTCATATGCAAAGGATTATAACTTCAAGTAGGAGACTGGAAGATGCTATAGATGTATTTAAGGAACAGGAAATTTATTTGCATGTGAATGTCCCAGGCGAATGGACAGTAAGTACAGACAGACACAGATCATATAAGCAAGTACGTACAGGAGGATTTCAAAACACATTTGTTTTTCAAAACTAACGTGGAAAATAAGCAATCTTTAAATAGAGTGCTTGATAAAACATACCTCGCTCCAGGCAAGATTTAAATTTGGATTTTTAGGTTACAGGGAGAGACAATACAAGAAAATAAGAAATCATGTGTGATTCAGATGGAGCTACTCTTGATGTCATTTTGGATAAGGTTATTGGCAAATACATGAAGATATTTTAGTCCCGTGGGAATTGAGTCTTGTGCTGTCTTTCCAGTCACTAATTGCACTAAGAAATTTTGATATTGGTTTGACTGATATTTGATATAATGATCTTCAAAGCAGTAAAAACATTCTTAACCAAGGCTGCTTAAGTGAAGGGAGCATTGTTAGAGGAAATGCTGCAAGGCAGCGACAACCTCTGGGTTATTTCACCTAATGAGGACCATCCCGCAGCAATAACTAGCCTGTAAAGGGTTGCAGCATTCTGATATGTCAAGAGAACCATTGTGCTGGCCTTCAAGCGGAAAACTGAAGCAGTGTCATGAACAAGCCTTAGATTGGCCAAGGAGGGGAGAGATGGGAGATTCCAAGAGCTGGATTACCTTTTATTAGAATCCTTTCACATCACCAGGACAGATGCATAAGCAGAAAAACAGAAATTGGGTAAACTCTTCCAAAACCCATCCTGCCTTAGCAGCAATCTGCACAGTAAACTTGACACTCCTGCTTCATCATACATTTTCCAATTCCAGTATCATTAACTAGTAATTGTTCTGCTCTACTTCCTGTTTTGAAAAATGCTGCTTTTTGCTCTGCTTTCACAACAGCCTCTTAAGTCATTGAAGTTTTAATACTCTCACAATGAATGGCTGTGAGAGGGAACCTTGCTGAACTGTATAAATTCATTTCAGGACTTTGAAGATGCCATCATTTATATTAGTTCATAATTATTGTAGCAGTCACTTGCAACTGCCTCATAACACCTCTGTGAAAAGGGAAAATATTCAAAGGAAAAAATTCAGACAGATTCAAAGCTCCTATTGTGGTTGCTGGATACAGCCAGCTACCACATTTAAGTGGCTCAAGAAAAAGCAGAGATCTCTTTTAAGAGGGTGACCATGAATGACTTGTTCTCATGGACAGCTGTGCCAGAACTGAGAACAGACCATGTATCCATACCAGGGAAAGGATCACTTTTTAACCTCAATTTATAACTCATGTAAGGTAGGGAACAGCAGTACCAGTTTGTAACATCCCAGCATTTTACCTCTGCAGGATACATGTTTCTAATCCAAGTTCAAAAACATCGAGTGAGGGCATGCAAATTCAGGTGAGGGCAATGCCTTTAGTTTGTGGATCACAAAGTATATGCCATACCCAGAGGTGGGAAAGGGAGAAGTAAGAGGTGGTAAGAAAACAACACAATAAAAGTAAGACTGAGCAAGCAAGAGAGAATTCTGAGAAGACAGGGAGGCAAGAGAAAGAGAAGGTGTCCAGATAAGCAAGCAACCTTTCACAGCACCTTAGTATCCAGATACCCTCCCTACGCTCTGTTTTGTACATTCTGGTGCTATAAAGCAGGCTCTCTGATCGATGGTACACTTCCCTGTCGAACTCCACTGTGTACATGAAAGTGTGCACTTCTTTGCTGCACTTGACAAAAAAAGGTTTTGTTTCCAATGTAGAAAAAAAAAAAGAATCAGGCGCAGCAACAGGAGGTAAAATGCACCATGGCTGCATTACACCCTCAGTACCCTTCTGGTTGCTCAGCCAGTGTTTTGAGAACATAACCAGAGCAGAAACCAGCATAGAAAAGATTCTTCAGTCATTGCATTCAGGAAGTTTGTAACCACCTTGCGCTGATGCATCCCTTTATAACTATGCTGCTTTGTAGCTGTTTTCTCCAAGCAATACTGGGCAATGGGCAGATGTCAGCATGGCTCACCTCTGCTGAAGTGACCACTGGCCCACCCACAGCAAGCTCTATGCCTGGTGACACACTTGCTGACCTTGCCAGCAGTTTGAGCCCCCAGTCACAAGTTCAATGATGTCAGGCTGAAGTCGCTGCCGAGAGGGCTGTTTCACCTGCTTCAGCAGTGGCATCCAATTGCTGGACTAAGCACACGTTTGACAGATAGCTGCCTGCTGTTCTGAGCTCTCTGACTGGAGGTTTTGTGGCATACCAAATTCCAGGATTTAATAAAAAGGCAGAAAGCTCCAAAGCCCTCTTTGGTGTGCTCCCTGCAGAGACCCCAGCTTGTCAGCGATGGGTCTGTATCATAAAGGGGGTTCACAAGCTGCAGAGGAAGGTAAAAGATCTGCTATCATAGCTGCCCTGCAGTCAGCAGCAGGGTTCAAAACTGCAAAAGAGGACCCAGGAGTAGGACCTAAGGCTGCAAAACCTGGAATAAGATGTGGATATTTATTTGAAAGAACCTATAGACCAAAGTATAAGTTCAGATCACCCCAGGTATTACCTCAAATCTCAAACAAATTAACAGCAGTGCATGTGCAGAAACTCTCTGAACACTGCCAAAGCATGCGATAAACCCCTCAGGAGCTTTGAGAGCAGGGTAATTACCTCAAAATTGGGAAACTGTCTCTTCAGCATGAAGGTCACTGACATTGTGCTATCTTATTTTCTGCAGTGTTTTTAAGAGCCGTTAGTGAGACTAAAAAGCTGGGTCACACACTCTCACATCAGCGTGTTCACGCTCACTGAGACAAGGAGGAGTTGCTAAAAGCCTGCATAGTGAAAAACTTTGCAAAAAGGACATTGCCCCAGAGTTGGAAGTCCCGCATGTAGGGCCTTCTGCCAGGCCACCTCTCCCTTAGCTCCCCATTATTGCATTTACTGGCACCAGTAGGTGCTCTGGGAGAATGAAGACCAGATTTCCACAGATGCAAGCCACATAAGGCACAGCTGAGCTCATCAGAGAAGCTGGTACCACCTGTATGGAAATATTTAAGAGTAGTCAAAACCCCACATAGACAGTGAGGTGTGAGGAATAGTCCTACCAGGATCCAGGTAAGAGAAGAAGGAAGGAGCAGTTCCAAGCACTGGAGTAGGGATTCCTCTGCAACCCTTGGAAAGCCTGCACTGAAGCAGGTGCATTCTGACATACTGCAGCCCATGGAGGTTGGTTTCTCACCACCTGACTCTATTTTAATTGGTGATAGATTAAATTAAGTTTCCCCAAGTCAAATCTGTTGTGCCTGGAAGGATGATTGGTGAGGGATCTCCTTATCTTTACCTCAACCAGCAAGCTCCCCCATCATATTACTGAGGAGGAAAGTGAGGAGGTTGCTGGCAGCTGGATATGCCAACCCACCACACTGTGTTTAATAATTCCAGGGGAAATAGTTAATATATTCAGTGGAGATGTCATTATTCCCACCCAGAAATAATATTAATTCTAATCAGTTACTCCTGGAAAACCCAGCTCTGTCCATGTTACTGCATCTGTGTGCTTCTTGACAAAAGTAAAATATCAAGCTGAAAAAAACCAAAAAGAGCTCCTAAGCAGAGATTTCAAATAAAAATGGTGAGAAAAGTTCGAGGAAGTATATAAGGGGCTTGAAATTAATTCAATGCTCATTTTATTCTAATTGCTAATAGTGTGGTTTTTCACCAATATCTCTAGTTGTTTCAAATATAATATTAACCCTGGTTTTATAACAGAAGCCTGCCCTACTAAGCAATTTTATTCTCAGAGCAGCTTAGACAGTGGACAGTCATTTGTAATTGCAAGTCGAATTTAACTGCTGGAGACAAGCCAGCAGAAAACACCTTCTAAAGGAATAACACAATTGTGAAAACGTATGTCTGTTCAGAAGGCAGGCTGTCTAGATCAGAGTTCTTGGGCAGGCAAGACATCCATAGGCCCTCCACCCTGCACTGGGGATTAGGAGGCAGCAAGGCCCCTGAGCTTACAGGGCAGAAAAAGTGGAAGAGGAAGGGCCAGGGGCTGCAGGACAGCCTTTAGAAGGGCTTGCTCTCTCTGCTGTTGGTGAGGCGAAAGCTGATGGCAACTGCTGCACAGAGGAGCTGCTCTTGCTGCAGTAAAACTGCTCCCTGCATTGCCACTCCTTCTGTCCTTTCCCTGCAGAAGCCAAAAGAGCTGATCATCATCTCCCCATACCCACGCAGACCTGGCAGGCAGCTGCAGGGTAATGAAGGAGGCAGTGGCCTGTTCTTCCAAGGCCTGGAGCTGGCTTTGCTGTTTGCCTCTTGGAAAGCAAGTGGAGACACCTGAGTGTTAGCAATTAAAATGATGCAATATATGACATGTATCAGTCAGAACTAACCTAGCAATTGGGTGCTTGTATGCTCTGCTGCAGATAAGCCAGCACTGATATCACCTGAACTTTTATGTCTCTCACCGAGATATTTGCCACAATACATATTTTGTTCTCTGCTCTTAAATCTGTATGTTGAATTAGTCTTATCGCTGATCGTGGGAATCCTGTGTGGACAAAGGGGATTTGACAAATCCAGGAATAATGCAACTTATGTTTGAAGATGCATTTTGCTGGGGTTTTTTTCATTAATCCTGGAAGTTATGCAATAATATTAAAAACTGAGCCATGTCAAACAGCATGGTAAGGTAGACTGGAGGAACAGGCAGAACCTGGATAATCCAGTTCACAAGCTCTTTTAAGACTTTGTCTGCAGCACAAAGGATATTAGCACAACTTTCAAACACCATTCAGGGTTCTGACAGAAGGCAAGAAGTTCAGTGGAGCACTCACCACAAGCTGGTTATGATACAGTGCAGTGTGAGACACTGACAGAGGCAAGAGGTTGAGCAGGTACAGCACCTGGCTGAACCAGGGAGCCAGGTGCTTTTGCAGGTAAAGCCATGCTGCATGATGTGGGGTAGGCAGCTCTTCCTTGCAATATCAGGCATGTCTGCACAGCACAAGGTGTAGCCAAGCAGAGAAACATGACTCAATCTCTGCAAAACTCATTCACAGCTACCTTGGATCCTAAAAACAATAGTCATGTTAACATGATGCTCCTGCCTGGGCATGGCTAATCAGCCTTCCCGAATATTGTGCAATGCAGCTATTCCACTGCCTGTTCCACAAGAACCAGTCGTGCAAACAGATCTCATTCCCTTGTTCTGCCTTGTCAGTTCAGGTCTGAAGCGCCTTCAGAGAAGGTCTGCTAGACTTTGTAAGTGTGCCAGGTAGCAGCCTCAGGGCTGTCAGCAGGATAAACCAAGCTAAAAGGCAGCCAGGACCCCCACAGAGCTTGGAGCAGAATGGCTGACTGAGGGTTTTGCAGTCTGACTATGGTTACATGTCCCAGGAATTACAAGAAAGTTCAAAATTATGCAATTGTAGAAAAACTCATGAAGAATCTCAGGTCTGCACATGAATGGACAATTACACATCAGAGAAGCAGGTGGATGAAGAAGTTTCTAAGTGCTATATAACAATGGCTTGATTTCTGCCAGAGTAACCCACGTAAAAAATAGATACAAGCTCCCTCAGGCTATATTTACTTATGTTCCCACTTCAAGTAAAGCACCCACAACAGGTATTTTTGGAAATAAGTTACCTGTATGTATTTGGTGTCCCACTAGTATTCTACACTTAGAAATCTTGAAAATGCCTCCCAGTGAAACACCGTCTACAGGTCTTATCCAGAAAAATTTTCCTTATGCACAGAAGGCTTACTCACGCTCAGCAGTCACATGGATTTGAATGACAGATTAATGCAAGTTAAGGTTTGCAAGAAAGGATCTTAAAGTGGTGATGGAGCAGTCAGTATTTTCATACTTAATTAAATTAATTTGGAAAGGTATATTTATAGATAGGATTAGACTACTATTAATACGGCAGATTGGCAATGGAAGCATATCTTTGAATTACCAAGGAGCTTTTGGATAGGATTTAGTAACCATAGAAATTCTGTACTTTGATATATTGCATGCTCTCAGGATGGTTTTGCTTTTTCTTTTCGTAGGTCAACCAGCTACATACCATGCCTCTGGCAAGAAGTAGCCATTGAACTGAACTGATCATTCCTTAAATTTCAATTCCCAGTCACACTTAATAACAGTCTATTCTAAATCCCTGTGAGGGACAGGAGAGTATCACAATGATACAAGGCTCACATCAATTTCTATGACACTGACGAGCGTACTGCTGGCATTGGAAACACACTGCTTTCAGATGGTGCACCTACAAGCCCAGAGTAGAGTTTAGGGAATATAAGATTAATTAAGGGAAATGTAGGGAGCTGGGACTCTGCTTATTCAGGTACTTTTTATTTCTTTTTTGGCTTTTTACTCTGACTTCAATCACAAGTATCTGATACTTTTAAAGGTAAGAAAATGAGAAAGAGGCACTATTGCTAGATACACTCCATATCTATGCTTTAGGTGCTTCCTCGAGTTCTACAAAACAAATTTTGACTAATCTAGTCACATGCCTGCACAACTTCAATTAAGCTTTTTCCAAAAGGGAGTAAATCTGACCCTATGCAGTTTGCAGGCAGTCTTTAATGCGTCTTATCGCACTTGCTTGTTGGGAGAAGTGAGTGATCCTTCCATAGTCCCGAGCACTGGACAATGCATTTTGGTAAGGAAAAAGTGATGGCTTTGAAATAAATTTTCTTCTTGCTGGTTTATAAGAAATCATACTTTAATTATTTTTAAATATCAATTAAAGTATAAACTACTAAATATCTCCTAACATCATAACAGTGACTTTGCTACAAAAAGGAACAGTAAGTCAAGTGTGTCCAGGAAATGCTGGATGGTCTTCAAACAAGCTTGTTGGCAGCTTAAAGGCTCTTGAACATTATGATGTTAATACAGCTGTATTAGCTTGTTCACATTAATAAACACATGTGGGGGAAGGTTTAACTCTCTGCATCACAAAGTAGTTCTGCCTCTTTGGTTTCCAGTGGGACATTGTTTTAGGCTCAGTCCTGAAAGGAGATCAAAGTGGGGGAAAGCCTCAGAGTAGGCGTTCGGTGCCGGCTGGTGGGCTGTGCTTCCAGCTGCTGTTGCAGAGAAAAGGCATCTTGCAAAGAATTGACACTGTATTTCATTGATGTCATTCGTAACCCCTTTTAACAGATCAAAATTATGGGCTGTCTGATTTTCAAACACAGCATCATCCAATTTGCATGGTCCAGGTCCTCTTCCGCAATGAATGATGGGCTCAGTAAGTGATATTTACCACTCTGTCATGCCACTGCACTGCTGCTAATATGCACTGAACCTTCAGAAAGGCAGTGTGGAATTAATTCTCAGAAGCAATCAACATTCATTTGACTCTTTTCCTATTTTACCTCTTCAACTCTGACTCCAGTGATTTCACATCAGGAGAATTAAGCAAACCCTTAAGCACTGTCAGCAAACATAAAAATGTGAACTGCTAAAATATATATATGGAGACTGCCCAAGGCACCAAATGGCAGCCAGGAATCTAACTTTCACTGATGATCCATGATCCAGATGTCAGCAAGAATGGGGTAACTTTGCTGGCATTTTTATTTTTGAGGGTCTCCCCCTGTGGCCACTTACATGTGTCTACAAATTTGCATTGTAAAGCCAAATGCCACTCTAAAGAGTACACTCATACAAAGGCACACACTCACACATGTTACAGACTTACAACATAGATCAAATGACTGGTTTTGCCTTCCAGGAGTCTCAAGTGCTTTTAACTACTGAAATTAATCCTTGTTCTTCAGTGAGCACAAGCCTATAGTTCTACAGCTCTCCACAGCATCTAAGACAATGTGACTATAGAAGTTCCTTAAAATACTGAGGCTGTAGAAAGACCACTTCAGAAATCACATCGAAACCATTCCTCATGACAACATGAGTATTAGAAACACGTGCAGTACATAACAAAGAAATCATCACAACTCGTCTGATGCTGACATCTGCCTGAAGGATCTGTGGATCCTGTGTTGTGCCGAAAGTGACATTTATCTATACAAATGCATGTCTTTAAGCTTTATTTGTTTGTACACACACAGGTAACACACACACTGTACTCCCACACAGAGATTTCCCTGTGGAACCAAAATATTATGAATATAACTGCCATTTCAATGTCAGCAGAGCCAGTAGCTTCCCTGTGATATGTAACACACTGAATCTAGTCCAAGCCATGGCCTGCAGCTGCCCTGAGCAGCAAGCTATTGCCTCGAGTACATGCAATACAGCACCAATGCAGCTTAAGGTCTGGGAATCACAAGGTGGTTGCCATCCTGTGCACAAGCAATTCCCCAAGCAGGTGACAGGGGAAACAGCCAGTGCGGTCCCCTGTGCAATACAGATACTGACATTTTGCACAGAAGGGAACTGTTTATAAGCAATTTGTGCTTCATTTACATAACTTCAGAACGCAATTGAGCCTGAAAGCATTGGCTCCCCAGCTCCACGACTCCAGGCTCAGCAATGAGTACAAGCGTTGCTGGGCTCCCCCTATCCCATCAGCCCAAATGAACCAACAAGAAGGAGCTCAAAGCCCTGGGAGCCATCAGAGGGCAAGAAACCACAGAGCTTGGGAATCATGGATCCTATGCTTCCAGTTTTGTGGCATGCTGCCCAGAAGCCCTCAAAGAACCTATGGCATCTGCCAAAACTTTGGGGATCTCTGGAGGCATCCAGCGTGTCAAGGCTATCCTAGAGCCACAGACCTCACAGCTTGTCAGGAGCCATGAAATCAGGCATGAAGCCTGTCAGAACCCATCCTGTGTCTTTGCAGAAAGTCACTAAAACTGATGCTTTTGCAAAATATTTTGGTACCAATGAATTTGCCTTTTCTGATGGAAAACTGTTTTGTCAGAAATTTCGCAGCTAGCTACAGTCTGTAGATCTCTTAAGCAGGATAAAAATCAGTAATGCTGCAACACTAATGTCCAAAGTTCTTGTATAAAATTATTTAAAAAATTAAAATTGTGCAAAAAAATCAGACTTCTATTGGAACATTCAGAAAACACAACTGCCCTGTGAATGAAGTGCTAGACTGGATCCTCCACTTCAGAATCACATTCATGTGCAGTGCCCCACTGCACTCTAACTTTTTCCCTTTCCTTGTCCTGACTACAAGCTCTTTGAGGCAGAGGTCTTTTCCTGACCAGCAGTTTGTGCAATCATGTAAACAACAAGTTCAGATCAGTAGCAACCCGGGCATTTTCTGTTTCAGAGAAGTGACCTCAGCAATATGTTTCTAGAGTGTCTTTGTCCTTCAGTACAAAGCACTTGCAAGCAAATAACACTGCCTATAAATTTAAGGTATTTTGCATAGAAAATACTCCCTTTTAAGGCTCACACAGAAACTCCTCATGTGTAAGGTTCTGGGTTCTTTTAAGGTACACTTAGAACTTGAGTCAAGAAATGGTGTTTTTATAAAGCGAATTCCACTAATACAATATTTCACCCTAAAGTAAGGTGTTGCTTATGAAACATGAAATGGATGATTTCCTGCTGTCACCATTGCACTATCATTGACTATATTTTGCATGTTTTCTATAAATGACACAAGCATTCAAGCAACATCAGGTAGGAAAATTCCCCCCTAAAATGTTAAAGCATGAGTGAGGAAGGACATTACCCATTTGTTCCAATGGAAGCCATAGATAGGTTCCAAACAATATTTTCTAAACCCTGATTTTTCCATACAGAAACATGTAATGCTTTAAGTAACATCACAGGGTATCATTTAAAAGCTTACCTAGCAAGCCCAAGCTACATAAACTAGCTGTAAAGCTTTTAATTTGTCTAAAGAGATAATTAAGCTGGATCAAGCGTACTCAGATGTCACAACTCTACAAAGGAGCTGTTTGGCAATTATTCCTTTGAGAAACTAGGAACTGCACTTACCAGTATCACTTTTGTGTCAAGTGATCCAACATGAATTCTTAGAATTTTAGAATAGAATAATTACAGTTTGAGAAATTTTTTATTCTATTTTTAGAACAATTTGTCCTGCTTTGCCTAAATTGTTGACATCAAATCCTTGTACATAATTATAGATATTTTTTGTGCGCGACTCATTCATGCACACTACCTGAAATTTTACTTCTGTTTCCAACTTCCTGCTGAATCAAAATGGAATAGCATCATTTGTTATGCCAAAATATTCATAGCTCAGAAAGTGAGATTAGTTAGTAATTTATAGCCTCAGCCACCTCCTTCAGACAATTACTTTATGGGCAGGAAGGCAGAGCTAATAAAAGCAGACAGAGTTCGAAACATACTGCAGAGTCTGAACCAAAATACAGTGAAATGAGTTGCAGAAAATTCATCTGACTCCCAGAATTTCAGGTGTGGAAATATATTGATATTAACCATTGCTTCCTGTTCTTTTTAAATTTCACATTAGCAGTTGGATACAGTTTTCCAAGGTTTATTTCAATAAAAAACTTTTTCAATCATCAGGACACAAAAGAGAACAGGGAATTTAATTGTCTCTGGCAAAACAGGATCGCAGCAGTTTCAGATATTCCATGGCCTGAATTTAGCTGAAGTCTCCAGCAAGACCTGAATAGCCACATTCTTGTCACCATCTGACAGAAACTTCTAGGTTGGCATACACCTACAAGTGTTGTTCCTTCTTTGACAGTTCAGACTAGACTCTATATTATTTACTGTAAAGAACTGTCAACCTACTAACCAGAACCTTTAAATTCCATGCATAGCGTGCTTTACCACTGGCCGCAAAAGCTGTCTCAGAGTTCATCCTAAATGACTGGCAATCAGCATCTGCAGAAAGCTACCATCTTTGTATTTTTTTCTCTTCCACCTTGATAATGAATTTTGTTTCTACTTTACCTTTCAACCCCTGATTTAAATATATTTGAAAGATAAGCAGTACCCATCTATTCCACACAACAGCATTACATAGCCTATATATTTAAACACCAACTATCTCCAGTCCTTATACCCTTATACCTTATACCTTATACCCTTAATGTCAAATGATTCATGACTTTAAGCATGGTTAAACAGCCAGCAAGCTGCCACCACTGCGTTTTCTACAGCCTGACACAGTTTTCCTGTGTTCTTCCCTTCCCACGCCTGTACCTTGTGGATGCCTCTTGTCACATCCTCACTTGAGCTTGTACACACCTGACACTGGGGTTTATGGTCAAGAACCAGGGCTTTGTTACTGCTAGACTACAGAATAACTAAATGCATGACACCAGATGGATGTACAAGCTTCTTCATAGAGAAAAGAGTTTAGAGTTTGTTGTTATTTTCATTTTATTCTGGTTGGTAAAATTTTTGTCAACTGCAAAAACCTTCTTAGGAAGAAACAGCTCAATGAAATGCTGATTTGATGACTCATTAGAAACCACATAACCCCATCTGGTATGAAAAGAATACTTTTATGGATACAAATAAGGGGATCCTTCAAATCTCAGCTATAAAATGAAAGCTGGCCATATTCTGAGCTGTATCAAACAATACTTGTGAAGTAGAGAAGAAGCATAGTCATAGCATAAATAAACACTCTACTGATTCAAAATCATACATTTCAAATACTTAACCTGACCAAGAATTCCAAAGAGTAAGAAAAAACATACAGCTACAACACTATGTGAAAAACAAATAGAACTCCAGTCACTGTAGGTAAAGCCAATAAAAAATGCTTCTAGTTGTAGTATCACATAAAGACAGGAAAAGATTATATGGTGTTAGAAGAATTAGGTTTCTTAATGATTCTAAAATCTATATAGCAGCATAGATCACACAGAGCTTTCCACTGAATTTAGTAACTGGAAAATTTGATATCCCATTTAATTTGATTTGAAGATCTGGAACCAAAGCATTTGTGTGCAGTTTCCAGCCTTTTGTTTTGATCAGTTTTCAGCACTTGTTCCAACAATACCTGCTTCACAATTGCAATTCAGTCACTGACTTGTAAGAAGAAG
Organism: Psittacus erithacus; assembly: GCA_009867235.2. NCBI lineage: Eukaryota > Metazoa > Chordata > Aves > Psittaciformes > Psittacidae > Psittacus > Psittacus erithacus. The sequence goes on from WYDI02026205.1 coordinate 22,551, forward strand.
ACTTTTAATTAAAAATGCCTATATTAAAAGAGTACAAGAGCAGTCCATTGAAAGTTACATTATTTGGGTCACTGGTGCCATTACAGATACTTTCCTGTTGTTAAACAGGTTGCATGGAGCAACTTCATGCCTGTACACGGAAAAAACAAATCAGCCACTTCTACTAATCAATGAAATTGGAGCAGATGTTTTCAAAGCAGCAGGAAATACGAAGGCACACATAGAAATTGAGTTATCCCAGAATACTGAGATCTATTCCTGCACTCTATGGGTTTGTTTTCTGAGAATTTGACAGCTGTTGTACTGGCCAATATACATTTGCTGCTGCAGTGTCCTGGATCTGTTTTCCTCAGTGAGAATTTGACAGCTGTACAATTATTTCTAGTGCAGAACAAGGAAATGCACTGATTACTGCCTTCATCTGGCTTTATGAAATTCAGTTTCAATATGATGCAACATAGCTGCTATGCTTCCACATCAGCTACTTGCTGGAAGTGGAAGTTGGCAATGAAAACATAAAAGATAGGCCTTAAGTTAACCAAAAAGAAATAAAAAATCTTGTTAATTATCTGAAAGACCTGGTTTTTCCATCCAGGCAGAATGAGCTCAAGAGGAGATGCTTTTCTGGAAATGAGGTTAATGTGACCTCAGTCCAAAGGATTTCTCAGTGGTCTTATCATTCCAATTAATATTCTAATACCCAGTTCTTTACTGGTAATGCCCCTCAGAGATGGCTTGACCAAGAAATGCCTCATTCCTGTTTCCCAATACCAAAGCATCTCTGTGTCTCACACTCCCTCTCCATCTCTCCTCCTTCCAGAGGGGGCAAGGGAGGTTTGTGTATTGTTTATTGTTCTGCTATTAGATATCTGTCCTCTGCAGTGACTACTCCCTCTGTCCCTGCCACCTCCTTGAGGCCTTCCTCTTACTCCAACTCAAAAGGAGCTGCATGTTGCAACTGGTGAAACTCTGTTGTGGTTAATGGCTGTGCCAAAGGCTCTGGAGAGAAGAATAGAAACTGAGAATGACAAGAAGATGGAAGCTGGATGATTTTCAAGAAGCTGAATACCATTTTATTCAGAACAGAGAAAAATCGATTACAGAGTAATAGCCAGCTATTCCGTAATGTGGCTTTTCCCAAGTTCAAGCCCACCCACCTCCTCCCCAAAAAATACAACTGGGTATTTGCATAGTTTTCCTAAATCCACAGGTCTCATAAAAAATACCATCACCCCTTCATTCAGAAGGAAAATCAAGTCACTGAAAGGTTAGATGATTTTCCCATACAGTAAGGGAAGGGCAGATCCTGACAAGGACCTGGTTCCCAGCGTCACAGTGACCCCACAAGGTCCCTACAAGGTTTCTCTGCTCATGACAGCTCAGAACAAAAACCTCTGCAGCACAACCATGGTAGCACAAAGATCCAGCACAAGCCAAGTGGCTTAGCCATCACCCCAGTTCATGGTGAATGCACTGGCTGTTACATGGACGTTTCCTAGATTTCCTGTCGAGAAAAGATACGAAACTGCAACAAACAGATTTCCCAACTCACCGGGTGACTCTTTTCTAAAAGATTATTCAGGAACTGTCATCAATTTACTGCCTGCCTCTGTCTTAAATTGTGCATGATTACTTTGTTTCGTTTTGCTGACATTTGTGTTTTGTTTAAGGGTTTTTGTGCAATCTTCTGTGTCTGCTTTAAATAAACACTCTTCCTGTGCTTGTAGCAGCATGCTTGGGTTCAGCAAGATGTCTATCACTTAATAACCAAATGAAAAGTTTAATCACCCAAAAGCTAGCTTTCAACCTGCAGTCAACAAAACAGAAAAGCTAGAGGTGTTCCATATGCATTTTTCTCTCTATTTCCTCTGTTATCACATTTGCTAGTCCAAGCAAGTTTGGTGTTGTGTATTTAGTCCTGTAAATATCAGCTTAGCATGTGGAAACAGGCAGCACGTATTCTTACTTTGCAGTCAGAATCAGTCCAATAAAGAAAAACAATTACTCATTGCAGTCCCTCAAAAATAGTTGGTTTTTTGTTACTAATTGCTGAGAATGTATGAAACAGAAAGAATATACACTAATGGCTTACTGAGCACATCAACTGCACAAAATTGGGCAAGCATATCTGAACAAAACATGACATGGAAACCAAAGAGGAAAAATACAAGTCACGCCAAGGTGTCATTTTTACAAAGTGACTTTTTTTAAAAAACAGAGAGACAAGTTAATGTCCCAGTATGGGACAATAAAGCTATGTTAAAAACACTTGCCATTAACAGCCATCTGCTCTCTGCAGTTTGGGGGTAATTTTTATGTACAGCTGACAGCTTTGCATCATCTTTCCTCCTTCATGAAGGATTGTCTCTGCCTGTAGTGTACAAAGCTTCTGAGAAACAGGATCTGCCCATTACGTTGTGGCTCTCAATAAGTTTGTGCTGCTAATAAACATGCAACATTCTGCATTGGATTTCCAAATAAATAGAAGTAAAACATAAGATTTGGAAATACATATATGCTAATAATATTCCAGTTCTCTCTAATAATATTCTGCTCATGTCAGCATTGCCTGTAAAATCAAAAGGCAAAGTGTGCTCATTGCCCTTGACGTATTGTGATGGTAAGAAAAATCAAGACTGCTTTCTCACTGTTCTCTGCGTATAAGGATAGATCTCAGCTTAAGCCTATCTTCCTTGGTCAGAATGTCTCTGGTGTCCTTACGCCTTTTCCTCCTGTTTGAACTTGTCTTTTCAAAATATTCAGTAAATACAATTCATGTTCACACCTAGAGTAAAGCTACCTTCTTTTGTTTTGTTACATGTTAGAAGTCTTAAAATACACAGGCACAACAAATGGCAGGGTCACACTTCCCTCACTTGCAATCCTTGCAAAAAACACTTATGCAAGAAAAGTGAAGAGAAAACTAAAATTCTATTAACATTCAAATCATACTCTGACTGTCATTTCCATTCCTCAGATCTGATATAATTTTAATATACATTAGGAATGATACCATTAAAAAAGGAACTGAAGTAGCTAAAGGAGATTTGTCTACCGCCTTGTAGCACTTCCTTTGATACACAAGAGATGGTGGTCAGATTCTTCTGCCAAACCCAGATCAACCCCATAACTATAACCCACCAACCAGCCACTCTGTAAACACGAGGCACATTTATACAGTATCTAATACTGGACTACACAAATCAGTCAAATCCCCTTTGCTACAGTCATGAGATGTCAATGGAGCTACACTCAACTTGATCCTATTCCATGTTTCAAACATCCTAAAATCAAGGGGTTGATTTTCAAGTAGTTGGACCGGAAAAAAAAGGACAATTTTCACAAGTATCATTCAGGCTAAAATTACAATTATCTTCAGCTACCAAAGGCAAGCCGTGAGTATTGGTTCATCTGGACTCACTTAAAATGAAGCTAGCTCAGTGTCTTTTCCTCTCAAAGAAAAGATACCTGCTTAAATAAGTCCTTTGAGTAGGAATTTAGACTTGGGTGTACACACTTTAGGTATATTTTTGAACTGAATTTTCTTCAGCTTGTGAACTTCAAAATAGGATCCACATCATCATGCTAGTTTGTTTCATGCCCCCAACTTCCTTACACTTGGGTCTGATCCAAGAAGTATAACAATGGAAAGACATGCAATTTTGACTTGAATTGGTTCCAGATCAGTATCAGATCTAGTATTTTTCTTCTGTGTCACACCTGAACCTTGCTGCAGATGACTTAAGAGGAGGTTTCAGGAGATAATTCCCCATGCAAACTGGGAGCCTGATGTTCAACAACTGTGAAACAGATACAGTATTACTGCCTGTCATGTCACTGAGAAGATACATAGCTTAACTACAGCACACACCTTAGACCTTACTCTTTCTTCAGATAGATTTTTTGGTTTACTGTAAAAGCAGCCATTCCCGTGGTACAATCTGTCACACACCTCACCTCTGAACTGCATTGCCCAAGTACTGCAAATGCTCCTGAATCATGATAAGACCACTCCATAAGGTCCCCTTTATGAATATTTTACCCTTCTATCCCTACACATTATTAGAATCAGTCTTAACAAGATTCGATCAATTCAGGTAAGCCCTTATTCCCTTACCCCTTTGCTAAATCTGTAGGCATAGAATAAATAAGAATCATACATGTGGTTGACATTAGGCTGTTATGAATATTTACTTAGTCATCCATTCTAGCAATCCATATACCTTACATCCTTGGGTCTCTTATTAACTACCCACTAGAACTGAAGGACTCACTACTTTTCACTGATGAAAATTACGCATTGTGTTTTAGTGTACCACTCAGTTCCTGTCTCCCACTCAAATCAGAAACATCAGACACTATTTCTTACCAGATTTGCAGTATATGAAAAAATTTTAACTGTCTTTGCAAAGTCCAAGATGAGGAGTACAGCTGGTACACGCAAACCATTTAGATTTTGCAAAAAGCTTATCAGCTAAGCTGTGATTCTGCAGACTAAAACAGATCTGAAGTCCATTGAACCTAAACAGAATATCCTCTGCAGTTTCAGATAACTGACTCCTATTTGGCCCTTTTCTAGATAGAATTGTAAGTGTATGAATGACTGAATTGGGTTAAAAAACTAACCTTAACCCATGTCTTCCCCAGAATTAATCTCAGAGTTTACATGTCTATTTTTCCTGAGATTTTCTTACTGTTCTCATCAGCTTCTTCCTGTGGGGCCTGCAAACACACTCCAGGAAAGGAGCTTGCCAGGATATAAGAGAAATCTCACGAGAAATTCTGCTGTTGGTTCACTTCCAGGAAAATACTGCAGACTCAAGACATACAAGTAAATTTCCCCAAATCGGGGAGACAATACCTGTGAAATCTCCAACAGCAACAATGATCACTTCCTGAAAGTTGCTTTTAATAGTCTCATTTCTCAGACCCCTCTTGGATGTGAAAATGTCATTTCCAGTCTGAGCAGCACAGTCATAACCAAGACTTAATGTAAAATAATGAATTGGTGTTCTACAGAGGGCTGCAGATAGGTCACTTGGAATTCAAAGAAAATTAGAGCAAGAAAAGCCTTTACTGTTCCTCCTTCCCTTATTTTCTTAGGCATAAGACCCAGATGTTTGTGGGTGTAAAAGAAACTGGTTGCTCTGCTTGGGCCCAAGTCTGTGGTTCAATGAACATTTCTTTAGCAGCACCATTAACCTAATTAGGTGCCACGCTAGGAAGAAGCCATGTCTCCTGAGACTGTATGAGGACAAACAATGGTATCAGAAAATATACCACATTAAACAGGGAGCACTTCAGCACAGTCAACCAGAAACTCCACAGTACTAGCAAAAAGGAAACAGAGAGAGCAGAAAGGCACCTGAAATCCAGTAAAGCTTTTGTCAGGAGTGAAACAGAAGTTAAATCTCTCTCTGTGATTCACAGCTCAGAACATTCTTGCAACACCACAATGCCATCTTCCATCTCAACATGACTTACCTGAAAAAAAAAAAAAGACCACCATTTTAATGACCATTAAAATGGGTCATTACATAAAATCCCAATTGTAACAATAATTCAAGTTTCCTTAAACCTAATACCAATACAGAGCTCTGTTACTCTGCCTAGCAAACTGCACCATACACAGACATCCTTTTCTAGCTGCATCAGGAGTGAGGTTACTGCTCACGGCTGCTGTTACTGCCCTTCGCACCATCACCACCTTGGTTTGCCTAACATTGCAGACCATACCTGACAACAATTAGAAAAAAATCCCATGAACAGCCCTCTTACCCCAGTCAAGAACTCTACTGGCTTCCTTAGTGCACAGGCAGCAAGCTCAGCAGAGAGCCTAGAACTCTCACTGCACATGTGCCACAACCGTCAGCCAAAGTAGGCTGCTCAGGGGAGACAAATGGAGGAATTCCACCATCTGCTCTAAACTGTGTTTGGATGAGTCCTGAGCAGTGCACTGCTCTGACTGGGAGCTTTCTAGATGTTTACAGTGCATTTCAAGAAGCTTAGAAATGTCAGTACTAAAAACATATTCATGGAACTGATGCCAACTGTAGGCCTAGGTGAGCTGGATCATGAGGTATTTTTCTTTTCATTTAAATCCAACTTTAGGTGCTGACAGCTGTTATAAAATCTACTTCCAAATCACACACCTTATCTGCTATACTTGGGTAAGGTGAGAGAAATGCTTCCTTGTTCAGTATTCTTAAGCGATTTGCATAAAATACACACTAAATAATTCAGGAGACTGATTTGTAAAAGATTAAGTCTTTACAAATAAGAAAGGGTAGAAATAGAATTCACAGAAAACACTCCAGGGTCCCCTAGTTCTGCTGTTGAGCCTCAAATACTCTTTTTAATTATTGCCATTCAAGGAAGAAAGGAGTTTTCATCTCTGGGACAGGTACTAATCTTTCAGATCACCCCCCTTGGATACACATACCTCAGAGTACCCCATTAGGCAAACAAGGTAAAATTTTCCTATCTATGAAACATTTTCTTTGCCACTAGTTGGTGATTTTTGCCCAGTTGCTAGCCCTAAGTGTAAACCATCATTTTACTTTCAACAGCCATAACACAGCATTCCCACTCATGATAAAATTAACATTTGACCTGATGTCCACTGAACCCACAAGAAAGAGATCCCCAATTTCAGTGGGGTGGGGAACCGAGTAGATAGCAAAGTGCTGTGCTGACATTTGCTGATTAAATCCATACAGTTTACTTCAAGGGTTAAATGTATGCTGTGTTATAGAAGGTTAAACCCTTGGCACAATCAAAGAATCCTGATATCCAGATCAACCAAATCACACTAAAGTTCTGATTTATGAACTATAAACTAGTGTAGCCAAAGAGTTTGTTGAGTCAAGACAAAAAAGCCAGCCTTTTATGCTTTTAACTTCTGCAAAATGACTTTTTGTTGTTTTATAGTGGAATAACAGTCAAGTTCACCAAGTCAGAGAACTGTATGAAGTTGCCAATCTCACCCTAATCACTGTAGCCCACAGTCACACAGTTTCGTCAACTGAAAGCAGTTTGTGTGTAATTCCCAGCGAGAAACCCATCGCAGCTTCCTAGGCCCCCTGCTCATGGGTGTCTGTTTGTAACCTGGATCTTTTGCAAAGTGTAGTAACTACATCTCAACAGTAAAACTTCTGGAGGTAATTTGATTTTATGCTGCCAGCCAGCACTTCATTGCTAATAGCTATGATGCATTACGTATTTCCCTGTGAACATTAGCACTCAGATAATGAACTCTTCTGCTGGGTGTCCAGTTTATGCTCTTCGGTGAAAACACACTGCTCCCACAGAAACATGCCTCGCAAATAAGCAAATCTAATCCCTAAATCTCTTATGTGGTCAGTAAATTAAAACCTCAGCTGTAGCAGTTAAATGAATTCCCTTTTCCCTCCTTTTTTTTTTTTCTTCTTTTTTTGGCACTTTCTAGCCAAACAGTTCACATACAATCACTCAATGGCTGGAAAGCAGGCTTGGCAGACGAAGCCGAGGCTCAGCATGGCTCCAGTCAAGACAAATGGCTGAATCATTGTGACGTTAGTAAACAGGTAATTAGTTTTGCATGTCACTGTTCACCACCTCAAGCTCATTACCAAAGTCTTACAACACTCTTTTTAAGAATTCAGACCTGTTTGACCTGCTACCAGTTACAGTGAATTTCAAGTACTCATGGATAAAGTGCAATCTTGTCAAACTGAAGACACCTGCTCCCAGCAGGAACACTGCTTATGAACTGCCAAGTCTTTTGTTACAGTACCTTGAGATGCAATGATCTTTCCATCTGGAATAACCATCATTAACTTGGCTGCAACCACTGTAAAGCAATCTTTGAATATTTATTACATGAAATACATACAGGTATAAAAGTAGGACATACAAAAATGTAAAAGGGAGAAGACTAATCATGATGACTTTTGCTGTTTGCCACACAAGATTTTGAAGTTAATTTTCTTTGGAATTGCTCCTGGCAACAACTTTCAATTCTTTTTTCTCTATCACCAGGTCTGTCAGAGTGAAGCTCTCCCTGTATATAACTTACTTCACAGGTATCAGAATAAACATATCTCCCCTTTCTGTACCTCTTGCACTCAAATTTTATCATCTGTTGCTGATCTAGGGGTGAATAATTCGTGCTATGGATTAATCAAGCTCTGTCCTTGTCTCTTCCCCAAAACCCCTTCTGTAACCCAGTGTCATGCCAGCATGGCACACTGCTTTAGGCTCCACTCTGCCAATGCTGTTTAAAGCTTCTGCTACTCCTTTCTTCACAAGCTTTGCAGAGGAGCATACACTGAACTGTTTCTCTTTCCTTAGAGTTTTGCTTGATCTCATTTCTTAGCTATTCATTCTCCTGGATAGTGGTCTGTGTTCCTGAGTTTACTTCTGATTAACAGCCATGTTTAATCCATTTTGTTCCAAGAAAAGCACTAGCACTGGATAATTCTTCCCTTCTTTATTTTGTGAGGGTACAAGTGGTAATTTAAGCTAATTACATTTTAGTACTGTGGTCATTAAAAATCCAGCAAAAGCACAATCTAGGGCTTGGGTGAAGGTATCATAGAATTTAGGTTTATTTCCAGCATTTTCTTTGCTTCAGTGCCTTTCACAAGGGCAATGAAAAGCCTAATCAGGAGCTCATGCTCCTCACACTTCCAAAGGCAGAATAATTCAACAACATATTCCTTGCTACCTTCTCTGCCCTTAAGAGACCTCAATGAGCAAAGTCTCTTCTGTGGCACTTAATAGTATATATGCAAATGTTGCATTTCGAATTTGGAGCCCAATGTGAGTCTATTTTTCTTGAGCTATTATTTTAAAATGCGCTTTAAATCAATTTTGCAGTAAACATAGGGTATGTTTCAGTAACAACCATTTTTCTCCTGATTAGTAAATTACTGTTGTTTCCAATGTTTCATTCTAACTACTACTTGCTCAGAGTCACAGGAAAACAGAGCACTTAGTCAAGACAAACTTCCCTTTATTTCCATCTCAGCAAAGCAAGGTCTAGATTACTTTTGGAAAAACAGTTTTCAGCTGACAAAGTGAAAAATGTTGCATAACGGCAAACTTATAACATGGTAAGAAAGTTTTAATAGAAGGATTACCACTTTCTGTTGTAACTAGTTTAAAAGTCCTTTAAGACTTTCTGCTAAGAACAGATGATTATATTTGCAGTATTTATGTAATTTCTATTGGCTGGCTGTGTAATAATTTATGAAAGTTGTGACAGCACAGTGCTTTAATACAGATTAAACTATATTGAGAGAGGAAAATACAGCAAAATGCCAGTGTGCTACACAGAATATGAATCCCAGGTTCATCTAGAATTTTAAAACAACTCAGTTTGAAAATATAAATTGTGTTTTCTCAGCCATTGGACAATCTCTCTCAAGCACATATTTTTCTGTGTGAGCATGTATTATCTATCTCTTTGCATGATGCTGTCTGTATTTCAGATCCCCATTATACAAGCTTAGGAAGACACAAGAAAGTAGTTCATACCATCTTCATCAAGAGACAACACATCTCTTAATGCTATAACATTGTGAATTCAGTATGGGCCATGCGTCTTAAAACTGTTATCAGTGCTATTTGTATGCATTTCTATTTGTAAAGCTTGGCATCATAATGCAAGTCTTAGAGGCAGACGAAGGTTTTAACTTTCTAATTCACTGCAAAACTATCAATCAGCTTCAAACAGTCCGTACAGAATGACTGTGATTGTACCAGGGTATTGCAGTGTGAAAACAAGTGAGGTTTCTCCTATAGATAGCTAGATCACGTCTCTGCAATGACACTGCTCTATTCTACAAGCCTAATACTGGAAATAGGTTTCTCATGGAGGATTTGTATTTAGGAGAGTAATTGAAGGATATGTTAGGTTTTACTTCAGTTTGAGGCTGGTAAAGAATTTTGATGTCCAGGAATTGATCAGAAGTAAAACATAAATGCAGCTGATGACAAAGTTTTCATATTCATATATATATATTCATATTCATATATAATTTTATATACCTGTGGATGCACATGAAAATGTACATGCGAGCACATAAATCCTGTAGATCAGCCTTTTGCATTTGCAAAGTCCCCATTTTAATTAACATCAACTATAATCGTATGGTAAACTAGGCATAATAACAGTAATTAAGACCTTGGCCTCTTAAAACTCATCAGACATACGCACAAAGGCAAAATCCAATTTGGAGAAATATATAGAGCATTCAAAGGTCAGTATTGAGATCCTATCTAGGATACCTAAATAAACAGGCAAATCAACCCTATTTAACATTGAAAGTGTTTTTCTTGAGATCTCAAGAGGATTTCCAATTATTCACAAATGGCTAACCGTGCACTCCTTCCCTGAATTACAAACGAGTCACCAGAAAATAGTAAGTTTGAAGAAATTGTCCAACAGCCCATTAACTATACGACTGTGCTAAATAGCCAGAGACAAGTTTAAATCTGCCAGAACCAGTGTCTCTCGAGTCTGCCAAGGGGACAGACATTTCAGCTGCAGAAATATTCATTTGCAGCTTACCACCATATGGACCTTGCAAACTAAGCACTGAAGTGATGGGCTGGCTCATCCCTCTCAGGAGTGGCCTTCTAGTTCTCAGGAAAATCTTTACAGGTAAAGGTGGGAGCACTGAAAGGCTTGCTTGCTTGAGATAGATATTTGTATTCATAAAAGAAGATTTCATTACCTGTATTCCTTCAAAGTCTATTTGGTATGTAATTCTAAATATTAACTAAACACACTGCCAGTTTTAGTTGTTCCCCCACCTCATCTGACTTCAAGGAGTTCATTCACCCAAATTACGCAACATACAGATCCGAACAGATCATCTGGAACGAGGCCTGTAACCAGTTATATGAAGTTAGACCAGACACATAGGGAAGACCTGAACACAGTGAACAAGGATGTGACACACTGGGGCAGCAATCTTCACTCAAGTTTCAAAGGATAACCACTGATGCTGTAACCCACATAAAACTGCCCAGAGAAGGTCTCATCTGTAACATGTTCCAGCCAATAAACAAACCGAGCATATGTTTAAAAGTACAAGTTTCAAAACTCCACTAAAGCTTTTCAAAAAAGCATAACAAATTGGCCAAGTAGTCTATCTCTTAAAGCACTTGCTTTCTACAGTGAGGAAGGGGGAAAACCCCAACTCACAACTTTGATTTTTTGGAAGAAAATTAAAGCAATATATGGGAGTGAAAAAAGGGGACACAATATCTGCAGCTTATATTAGGAAATATAACTATTTTTTGGTTTAATTACTAGGATTTTTTACAAAAAACAGACTGTTGGATATTTTTAGCAATGCACTTGTTTGGTTTACTACTATGAATAAAGGCCCATGAGACCATGCTTATCTCCTTTTTCTATTGGCTGAATGCAAATACTTCTTTAGATCAGCGTTGCACCCTTCGAGCACAGAGTTCTCTGAAGCTTATTCTTGTTTGGAATAGCCCTGGAGAAAACTAACACACAGAATATTGTTTTGAGGTTCTGTTGCAGCAGCAGGACACACTCCAAGTTGTGAGTCTGCAAATTGGTTTTTGTCCGTGTAATGTAAGATGATTCATAAACAATTATGGTTCTCACATCAAAGGCTTCTGGTTGTCTTCAAACCATCAGAAGAAGGAGCCATTGCCATCATCAGCAGGCATGCTTAGAGTTCTTCTTTTTAAGTCTTTTGAAATCAAACCTATTTCTACTTGTTATCTCCTGAAAAAGCAGAATATTCTGCCTCCTTTGAGACTCATGCTTGACCCTGACACCAAGGAAACAAGAAGAAATCCTTCAGTTACACCTGAAATTTCTTCTCAAACCATCAGACAAGTCCTGCAGAGTTGAATACTATCAAACAGCATCTCTTACCTCTGCTCTGGAGGAGGCACACATAAAAATGTGGGTCAGGTTCTTAGCTGTAGGAATATTATCCCAGGTTCACTTCCTTGAGCACTACAGGCCTTAAGAATTGTCTTTATAGCTCTGGAGATGTTTCTGCATTTGCATTCACTTATTTACAAACTTAGACTGTTGAGCATTCCTTATTCACATAAATTAATTAATTGCTTTTCTGATATGCCTTTCTACTCGCTAGCAAATTCTTAGATTTGTAAAGTTTTTAGGAATCAAGTTCCAGATAAATCCACAGGACTTCAAACTTTTGGAAGTGAGCCATGGCCTTAAGAAGGGCTAAGCACGAGATCCTACACCAGATGACACGCACTCACACAGTGGCTAGTATATGGAGATTAAACGTTTTCCTGACTTTAAGAAGCATTTCTTAATTTATTGGCGAATGCTAAGCAGTGATTGAAAAGAACTCTTTAGGGCCCTTTGGCCTTCCTCCAAAGACATATTATCAATTTCTTTAATTATCACAGTGACAGGAAAACTTAGTGAAATATTTAGAAGAGGGAAGGAGGAAAACACGTGTTTATGTTCATTTAGGACTACTTGAAAACAGATTATTCTGAAAATGGAAAGAGAATCATTGGACATTTAAATAATTAATTACAGCAAATCCATTAAATGGGAACCAGTGCAACATTTTGACTGATTCAGCACAACCAGCTTTCACTGATCAGCTTCTAAATTGCTATTTCTAAATTGCCACTTGCAGGAATTTTAACATAGCACAATATAAATCACTAGTCAGTCATGTGCCCTGTGAGAAATAGTCTGGTAACAGCCAGGCTATGATAATTAGATAAAAATCATGCAAATGAATACAGACCTTCATTATTTTCATCTCTGCAAGCAGCTCCACTATTTATAAAATATTAAACCCTGGACATTTATTTTAGATAGGTAAGATTTACAGCAAATCTTATGACATATTGTTGAGCACTAATAGGTTTCTGTAGGTGAAAAGCAGAAAGCATAATTTCTCAAACTTCATTGTTTTGCTAGACAATGAGAAAATGAGAAGCAATAGTCTGGTTAAGACTGCTCTTACCAGTATTTGTATCAGAGCAACAAGGCAGGATGAGAAGCAGCTTTTGCTGCTTCAGATGAGCTGCATCAATTCTCTGCTGCAGAGAACATAAAGAGTCAAAAGGAGGTAAGTGCACAAGGTCAGAAGTAAAAGAAGCAACTTCTTAAAAACCAGGCAACGTTTGTCCATGCTTTTTTTCCCCTGAGATTAAATATATTTGTAAAACATCTACTTTTTTTTTTTTTTTTAATGTAAGTGATATCAAACATGTAGTGCAATCTCAGCTCAATCAAGCTGAGTAAGGTTAAAGAAGGGAGCACCTTCCGAAGACATTGCTGCTGTAAGTGATCCTCGCAATCTGGTAAGCAGCACTTTTTTGTCAACAATGTAACAGCTTAAAATGCATGGGTTTTGTGATGTTATGCTGACAAACAGGCAGTTGTGATTCTTTTGCATGAAGCATTATTTAACCTGCATCCCAGCAAATTGCTTGTCCCTGGGGTTGCAATTTTTCACACAAGCCATAAACGCATTTCTGAGCCTTTCCGTTCAGACCCCAATTCACATGGTACGTTGTGTGGGAAAAGAAGCTGCACCTCCCAATTTCCTGCCAGGTCCCAGCTGACAATTACTTTCTCTCTGACTACATTCTCCCAATATTTTGAGTTTAACATTGTGTTTTTCCATTTTGATTTCTATCACGTTGTTTTGCTCCACTGTGTTCTGCCAAACAGTGCCCTAACTTGACGGAGCTGCTATGATCTATATACAGTTTGCATATTGATTCCTGTAGTACTTTGAGATCCTTCAGACAGAAGGTTATCACAATATAAGGTTCCTTCATCTGTCATTTAAGGTAACCTTTAGAAGGGAGTACAGTTCAATCCAGATGTTTATCCAAACTGCTCTAAGTCTCTGGTGTCTGGAAATACAGAAGGAACAGGGCTTTTGAGAGACTTTCAGTACCACTTAATACAATTCAGGCAAACTACCATATCATCCTGTCACTGTAATCACATGGGATGCTAATAATGCCTACCATTTCTGTAGGACTTGATAAAGATGAATCACCACAACACAGTCCTTTGCTGTATTATCCCCATTTTATTACTGAGGAAACAGGGTGTCTGCTATTATGTTACACCATTAAGTGACCTGCTCTTTCAATCTAGCAAGAATAGCAATGAAAGATGAAAAAACTATTACAGTAATTTTCCCACCTTTTGTGTGGTGAAATGCTGTTTAAATATTTAGATCTCACAAATTCTTTTACCATCATAGCACATTTTTAGAAAAGCAGGCCTCTGAATAATCATTCCATTTTGACTGTGCTGTGCCTTAGCAGCAATATTTCATTTATTGTAATTTTTATCATGGTAGAAAACTCAACTGAGTGTAAAAATAAAGACACATGTCACTGTTCACTATTTTCTCATGCAGCTTTCAATGTGCATTTAGATATCATTTAGATAAGGCATCAACTTCTTGAAATCAGAACAATTCTCCAAAGAAAAAACAACAATGTACCTATTAGAGACTACAATACAGTCCACCGTTTAATCTATGGAAATACTTCCTAGTTCCTGGTTTCCATGAAAGGTCAGTGGTGCTGGAAAATTGGCAGGTTGTTTTTGTTTTGGGGGTTTTTGTGTACTTTGAAAATCTCAGCCTCTGTGACTAACACCATGGGTACTAAAGCACCTAGAGGAAAGCACGGTATGAAGAATATTTTTGTATCTCTATCAGAAATCTTATGGACCTAAAGCAGAAGATGATGTGTTAACTTCATTGATCACAGAAGCCAGAAAGAACAAACCAAAAAAGTGCTCAGCACCATCATGGACTCACTTCCAACCGAACATTTACATGTCATATAAACCTAACTGTACACAACACTAAAATAGGCTGTGCAGAATTAATCGAGTGCCAGTTTGGCCCTGCTTCCCATTCAGCAGAGTCATCTAAGGAAAAACTGTTGAAGAATCTGTCACAATTCCACTTCCAAATCTCAGAAGTCACAACCTGTGACTTATCCCAAAATATTTTGGCATGGGTTTCATGTTAACTGCACTTCAAATTGTGAAAGATGCGGTTTCCCTATGAAAAGAGTTCCCATCAAAGACTGATGGGAACCATCATTGCTGTGTTGGGATTTTCTGGTGAAAAACCCTTCAGCCAAGACCTTTTTGAGATTTACTTAATGGAAGAAAACAGTTCACACAAAATGGGTCTCCACATCCCAGTTCAGCCCTCTGCAGCAGACTGGTGGGGTACCAAAAGGAGCTTTCATTGTACCAGTTCTATAACTGGATAGAGAAATTTGTGTCATGGGTTATATATCTAAATGTAAGCGAAAAGAAATTGCACTTTTATCTGGATTTTACCAAGAAACTGTAATTCAGAATGAATTCACATAGCAGTTGATCAATAACAATAAGTACTGAATGTTGTATCACACTGTGTAAAAAAACACCCCAAAACATTAAGTATAATTAGTAAAGAAATAACACGACATTTTCCACAGGATGCTTCTATTCAAATATATTCACCACTTTTGTATAGCAACTCTGAGACCAAAACACAGCAAAAGCAGAGTAGCCTCAACTCCGTCAAAGTCTGGCCCATCCTTACATCTCAATAGTCATAGCAAGAGTAGCATTTTCCCCTTTATCTTGAATTTGTGGAAGACAGGTCTTATAAAAATTGACCACTCCCACACCAAAAGCTGTGTTTTGTGTATTGTTTTTGTTTGCATGTGCAGATATGTTGTTATGCATAATTAGCAAAAGATGCTTATATGAACTTGACATCAAAAGAGAAGCAGAAAAGTCAAAGGTGGCAAGATGAACTTGAGAGCTTCATTAGCAGGATTACATGATACAGTGGCTGCAAAGGACTAGATTCCATCAAGGAGCCTGGTCTAGCTATTCCTACTTTACATCCCTGTGACAAAATGCTGAGGCTGAGAGTACAACAAATTATGGAAGGGTACTGAAAGAAGCAAAGATTACAGGACCTTTATGCATTATTCTACCCAAATCTTAATTTTTTTCATCACCCAACAGTTGCAACTTTTGCTTTCTACTCAGAGTGTGTGATACAAAGGAACTAGAAATGAACAGTGATGCTCAAATAGCCACAGCTAATAACTATATTCATCCTTCAAGACTGTGCACATACTGCTGTCCCAGGAGGGTACTGGGAGCTTTGAAGAATAAAGATACAGAGGTAAGGTAAGCCTTGTAGATTCTCCAACTTTAATAGACAAATAATGAAGGATTTTCCCTGTTAAAGATAACTAGGAATTAACCCATAATAGTGTTTGTTCCTGCTTTCTAGCCTGAATCAGAACATGACAAACTATAGCTAACCCTATGGAGTTCCACTACTGGGCATCTACACACAGTCACATAGTGAACAGATGTATCATTGCAATATTACTGTATGACCAAGGAGAAGACTAGGCTCTCCAGCTTTGTTTTCATTAAGGAGTCATTAAGGTGCCTAGAGGGGTTAGCTTTTGACAACTGTACTAACATGACAGGAGAGAATTTCATCTTGTCAAGTACCTTTAGATTCACTTCACCACCAAACAGGAAAATGGATACTTCTCAATTTCTTTTCTGTTCTGGAAGAGATACCAACAAT
This sequence comes from Psittacus erithacus, assembly GCA_009867235.2. Lineage (NCBI taxonomy): Eukaryota > Metazoa > Chordata > Aves > Psittaciformes > Psittacidae > Psittacus > Psittacus erithacus. The sequence continues at coordinate 39,170 of WYDI02026205.1, forward strand.
CAGTTTATGTACAAGTAAAAAATAAAACCACCTTGCAAATATAAAGCAAAGCAAACCCTCAAACACTGCATATGTGTTAACTTCAATGTCAATTCTTTGTGGCAGGATACATCCCCATGTGTAATGTACTTTCTAGGCACAACAATAAAACTGGCCATGGGTATTATTTCAATTTCTAGAGAGGGCAGTTGATATAGATGAAGGTCAGTGCTGTTAGCAGAGGAGACAGCAGCACTGACCCACATATTTTAACAAGGATGTGTGCATATGCAGGATAATTCTGGTAATTCACATCAAAGTTACACACACAAGAGGTGTGGAACTGGGCAAATGATGGTAATTGAACATGAAGACTACAGCAGAACATTTTCATAGTGTGTTTGAAGACATTAGAATAAAAGACTATAAATACATGGATGGTGAGGGAGCTCCTATTTTAATCACCTTCCCTAGGATTCTACAGTCCCTGTCTGAAGCCAAATTTCAAATCTGTTACAGCCTAAATTGAGTTGCATTGGACAAAAATGCCTTCTATCCACAACCAGGGTTTTGATGTGTACCATTCAGCTTCCTAGCAGGGATGGCACTTGAATTTTGTGGGCTGAACCTGTGTCACTGTCACAAATGTACTGCCATTTCCTGGTAGTATAATGTATTTTGAATTTTATTAAGAAAGATAAGCTAGACATCCAAAACTGTGGCATTTCTTAATTTCTTCTAAGCTGTAGAGGAGTATTATGAATCCTTTGAACAAGGAAAAGTACCATTCACATTCCTTTTGAGAAAAGATTTAGTATATATGATACAATCCTTGATACAGGCATGGAGAACACACATGGGCCTCATTTTCAAACGCAATGGGCAATTCTAAAGGTGCAGTCTGATATCATTGTTCAGATAAGCAGCAGTTACTGGGCAGCAGCCAGGCAGATGAAGCTAGAGTATTACCCAAAGCAATACCGCTAGTGCCCTTCTGGAACAGTGACTTTAGCTACCATTAGTAAAGAAACATAGTAGACAATACCTGTCTAGCTGCTTCAAGCACTGAAAGGCTGCTCTAATGAAAAGGGAATCCCTGGGCAAAGGAAACCAATACAAGAGACATCAGACATCTGCTTCCATCTCTTCTTTGGTTGATTGGCCTTATTGTGAGTGGTCGTATGAGCATCTGTCCATCCCCTCTGTCTCTGGCCATTGTCTATGCTTGGTACTCTTACAGACTCCATTTTAAGCACACAGCAATGAGGTGCAGAAGCAGCTGTCCTGTGTCTTTGCTGGAAGATGATTCTTATGAGAGAGTGCCTCGGTGGTACAAGTGTTATGGACTCTTTCTCAAGACAAGCTAGAGATCCTATTTGATGTTCTAACGAAAAATCAGCTTAGGTTTAATAGCAGTTCATGGAGTTAGATTTTTTCAAATCCTCACTCCTCTCAGTATTTTCTAGAACAAATTCTCTCACTGTTCTGATTTCTCTCACTGTTCTGATTTCTCTCACTGTCTTTCTATTGCTCTGTTGGCTTTTTATCTTGCTGGAACAAATTTAAGGCTTTGTTTTTACTTAATAGTTCTTATTAATATTCACATATTAATGCAACACTTTTATTATTCAAGTTGACAAAAATGTCTTTTTTCTAACAGCCCTAATTCAGAGAATGAAGATCCTAAGGAAATCAGAATGACATTGCTAAAAGTCAAAACATTACTTGATTTATGTCCAGCTATTTTGGACCTTTTTAGGCTCCAACAATATTACATGTATTTGAACAGGAGTAGAAATGATGCATAGTTTCCTCAATACCCATTATCTGCTCTTCCTTACCAAGATGCCAATAGGGTGTTTCAGAGAGCTGTTCTCCAGGTCCCTGCTTCTATCTTGAAGCAGATCTTAGGCTTTGGAAGTCTGAGAAAAGAGTGGATTAAAATACAAGGAGAAAAATTGACTCAGAACCTAAGGGAGAAGCCATGTTTTAAGTGATGGACAAAGAACAAGCCAGTCTGACAGAGGTGTCAAACAAGCCCTGCCTCACACTTAGATTGTTGTAAAGGAGAATACCTTGAAAAGGGGAGTGGGACGATCTAGCTTTTCATTTTCAGTTTCCCAATCACACTGGAAACCCGGGAACTGGCCACCACATCCCATAGAACAGGAAGATGCTGCCACCTACAGGTGCGAGTTCCAGGAAGGCAACAAATCACGCCCGCTGGGTCCCCACTGCGGGCAGAAAATAAAACCGTAGTCAGAAGTCCAGAAACACATAGATACATGGTGCTTGCCACAGTGACACTTCATCCTATTTCTTAACCTTCTCTCGTTATTCTTATTGCTCAGAGAGTAATGAAGGCACATAAACCAGTGCCTTCAGCACAGAAAAAAATAAGAGGTCTTGCTTCGTAGCAAGGACCTGCTGCAGGAACTGCAAGACCTCTTAGAAACCTCACTGCATGACACTTCCACACTCATGATGCAAAGATTAAAATAAGTTATTCTTGTAAATAAATCCACAAATCCTGATCTAAGACCACCATATCAGCATTCAGAGAGGTCAAAATACCACACATGCCTGTGCTCTTGGCTTGCAAGTTACACAAATTTTCATATTCAGCTTTATAATGCTTATTCTTAGTTCCATGGTGAGTTTATAAGTATAGTTCTTTAAAACAAGAGCCCACAAAAGGGCAAACTGAGACAATGTTTTGGAGAGGCTGGAAAAAATACAAAAAAGCTTTGCATGGTGGAGGAGGACAGTAGTCCCTAAATCATGGCTCACACAGAATCAAGGGTTTGACATGTAGCTGACATACTCAGGAAACACATTTAGAAGGACTGTGTTTTACAGAGTACTCAGTGAAAGATGGGAAGTCTCACCTCTTGAGTCCAGATAATTTATAAGTTTATATTCCTATGGCCATGCAATACCAGTAGTAAATACAAAACCGAAGAAATCAGGAAGACTTAGGAAAACAAGTGGGTTTTTTCAGAGCTTTTTTCTCTGAACAGTGTATTTACTATTTTTTTTAACCAGAGTGCAAATCCTGTACTATGTTTATTCAATAATACTCCCATCAGCATGCCAACCAGCACAACTTTTTGACTAGGGACGCAGTAGACCTACAATGTCTGCCAAACTTTATTCCCTTAAGGCATTAGGGGGTCTCTTGAAAGTTGTGCTTTGAACTTCTCAACTCCTGTGGGTTCTGATTAATTGATATTTTACATAACACTTGTGATCATCACCACAGTGGAAGAAAATAAACCAAATAATCTAAAAATGCAGACGGCACCTTCTTTCCACATTGCCTGTTTCAAACTAACACAGCCAAATTACTCTGCTCTGTGTAAGTAGTGATGAAGCCAGGACAGCCACTGGAGCTTGCTCTGCTGTAACAGCCACACCTTGTGCTCCAAGTCTTCATTTTATGAAGTAAACAAACCTAGCCCTAGTCCTAATTTCTATAGGGGCCAAGAGACTCTAAAGTTTGAATGACACCTACCTGCAAAGGCAACCTGGACTTTACAAGCACCCCAGAGACTAACAGCATTACAGCACTCCTTCAGGGAGATGGACATGTGAAACAGATCATTTACCTACATGCTGAGCTGGGCAAGCAGCAGCCAGATGTGCTTTGAATCCTGCAGATGCTTAGAGCATCCTGCAGATGCTCCTCATGGGTACATCCCCAGGATGATCTGCACAAATGCCAGGACATCAGTTGTGTATCAGTTTGCAACATGCTCACATTGTGTTTACTGGTTTCAGTTTACTAGCGCAAAAGCTAAAGTAACAGTCAATGAAATATATTTCTTGACCTATATTTCAGTGTTCTCCTCTGCATCCTCCTTAGGAAAATATCTGACACCAGCAAGACAACTGCCACCCACATGCAGCACACTAGGTATCTCCATAGCTAAAAGCATGTCATACACCAGCTTGAATAAAGCACCAAGGCTTGTTTCTAGCAGCTACCATAATTCACAGCTTCTGTATCAGATGCAGAAGGCTACCTAAAACACATTCATTCCAGTGGACTACGCATGCAGATTACACCTTGCTATGCAAAGAGATTAAGCCTACATAATTTGTGGGTGGTTTATTCTCATACACAACCTTTATCTCACTGCCTTCATCAAGATTCGGACAAATGCATCAGTGCTATTAACACACCAGCAAGGTGAATATACGCATCACAGTAGGGGAAAAACAGACACTTTGCTGTTTCTCATCAAACTAATTACTGATGGGTGAACTCTGGACTGAGTGAAGGTGCCAGTTACATTGGCATGAAGTCAAAAAGAATCAGGCTTGATGCATAGAAATACAACACACTAAAATTCAGGGTAACAAATTCCACCTATAAAAATTCAGTGATAGCTTTCTTAATATAACTCACCTACACTGTATTGCAACAAAACAGAAGCTTGCACATCAGCAATGCTGAAAACAGCTCACAGGTTTGGGGTAAGCAATTACCTACTTGGATACCATTCTCCTCATCTTATCCAGCGGAGCGGAGCAGAGCTGGAAAGTACCTCTGCAAATGAAATGCAAGAAAGTGAATCCACTCATCTCAGCAAATATAAAAATACAACACTATTACACTGGTCAGACTTTCCCCCATATGCAACAAGCAATACGTTCTATTTTCAATCTAGAGGATTTATTTTCAATTATGGAAGACAAAATGAAAAAGTACAGGTCCTGATACTGCAAGCAGCTCTATGCAGACAGACCAGTGTCTACATGTGTCTCCTGCTAGAACTGCAGTCAAAAAGTCTAACAGAAAGTGTAAAACCAGCTTTGACTTATTCTCAGCCTGGGATGCCTGGGACATGACCATCTCAAAAGACATCCCAATTAATTCACCTAGGTTTAGATCTGCAGCAGAACAAAACAACCCCCTGCAAAAAGGGAGCCCCTCTCCACTCCCCCAAGGAAAGAGATTTTCTTTTGCTCCCATTTCTACACACACCACATATTCAGACAGACATAAGATTTCAACACTGGTCCAATTCATTGCTGTACATCACTGAGTGCTTTCATCATTTATAACCAACTGTAGAAAGAAAACATCCTTGTTTGCTTCTTATGGTACCTACTGTAGCCAAAAATCAATTGCTTTTGATCCCAGCAGCCAGTATACCTTCTGAAGCTCCAAAGAGCTTAACCATCCTTTGTAAATTCAGTGAGAGACATGAAAATATCAAAACTTCTTTATTCTGTCTATCATTTAGTACCCTTTAATAACAAGAGAACATCTAAGTGTTGCTATTGTAGTAAAAGATGGCATCAGCAGTTTTCCATGTAGTGATGTCCCATCAGTAAAAGCTTATCATTCATCCCCAACTAAGCAGCAAACTGGATGCTTGATCATGACTGTTCAAGATTCAGTCTCTCCCTTACAGTTTGCCATCTTCTGAACGATGAGACTGGCAAAACAAAGCCAGAAAACCTCCATTCATCCAAACTTTAGAACTGCAGTTGGGAAGTCTCAGCAGATAGTAGTTATTTTGAGAAGCAAAACCCAGCCCAACCCTAAACTTTATGGATACAAGAGGCCTCTGGAGTTGAGGGAGATCTACCTACAGAAACAGCCCCGACCTTCACAAGCACTTGCAACAGCCTGCAACACAGACCCATACACAGCATTAACCTTGCATTCATGGGAAATGCATGGATGCACACACGCCAAACTGGCCAGGCAGAAGTTAGCTTGGCTGTGAAAATTGAGATGCATTCAGGGAAGCTAAACAGCAGCAGCTTAGAGCTACTAGTGCTTTCCTTGGACAGCTTGCACAGATGCCAAGAAATCAGTTGCTGCTGCTGAAGAGTCAGGTCTTTAGTAACTAGAAAGCACAGGAAACAATGCTGTCTTGATTTAGATTGCTTCAATATTTAATCAGTACCAATTGTCCTTAAAAGTCTCACAGATAAATAGCCAGAATCTGAAAGCTTTGGATTTTAAGCTCTGGATGCAGTAGGGGTGGGGAAGTATTCCTACACTCTTTTTCTTCATACTGTTAAGCTGCTGAACTTGAGCATTCCTTGCTACTCACATGTAATGCATTTCTACTCACCCCTCCCCACTGTACAACTGGATCAAAAACTTGTCTGAACTATCCCTCAGTTGTAATAGAGAATCTCCCCATTCTGTATGTGTGTTTTGCAATGGGACTTTAAGTTTCAGTAGGTTGGTCCATAATGTCTGAGTCAGCTGATAAATGACTGAATGCCTAGGGAAGAGTGAGTGTCATACAGAGGGAGACTTACTGTTTTAATACTGGGGTTGTGTCCTGAAGATTATACTGTCTGGAAGAGCTTTCATTTTGGCAATACCTTGCCACATTTCTCAGTGGCCAGAACTAACACAGCAGATGAAGTCACAGCAATACAAAGCACATCTGCAGTGGCAAAAGTGAAGCTGTTTTTCACTTCATAGCCATATCAGGAAAATGGGGTAAACCAGACCTGATCTGCCCTTGGGTAAAAGGCAAGGAAGCAATACTGGAAGTCTCCAGCTGGATCTAATAGGTCCTCTGGGGAAGTCATCTGAGTCTTATCTTTAATTCAGTTGAACCATAAAATGGGATGAAAGCAGACCTGGACAGAAGATGGATTCTGTATCTATGCTGCTTGTTATGAAGTTCTATTACAAAATTTCAATATTAGTTTGTGTGCCAATATTTTGAAAAACAAAAGGAGCTGGATGGAGGCACAAAATGCCACTCAGTGGGGATCAGAGTAAAATGAGATAGAAATGAGATATTCTTCATTCTTTGCTTTCCTCAGCCCAATCTTCATTAAAGATTTTGAAAAGGTTTAAGATCTGAAAATCAAGTTCAGATATCTCATTGTTAGTGGCTTTTCACTAATTGAAATCCTGCTAATGCTAGTAAATAAAAATAATTTTACACAACTTTCAGAACCTCCTTGCATGAATCCATTCAGGGTCTGCAGTTCAGGACCTTGCTTATACATGTATCTCCACAGGTACAATTTTCCTGTTGGAGTTCCAGTGGCAGCTTGCATGGTCCAATGCTGTCCCAGTTGCTCTCCCATGCAAATTAGACCTTGAGCAGATCTCAGGGGTTAGGACTTGGCAGGTTAGATCAAGGATATGCTACGCCTCTTTCCATCTAAAAGAGGGTTTTGTATTGAAAGGTCTATAGCAGCTTCCCTGCCCACTGCCCTTCTGCCATCCACTAAAGGATCTTATTTTCAAATGTGCCTAAGTGAAGCCAACTTTGCATAAAGAACTTAATGTAAATAAAGCTATCTAGCCTAGAATTTTTAGTAATGTCACTTTAAAGCTCAGAAATAAAGACTTAAGTCTAGACTTGTATTTAAAAACACCCTCAATGGCACAGCATTTCAAAAGAATAAAACCTGAAAGTAGTACTTAAGACACTTACAGGAGAATACCCTTTCCCCAGTTGCACCTTTGAGGCATTACCTGGTGATATTCTAATGAAGATTACCACCTTGTTGACAAATTCTTATAAATTATACAACCCACATAAGTTTTTCACTTTTTGCTCATACTGTAGAAAAGAAAACCTCTGCTGATGCACACAAATGAGAAGTAGAAGAATAAGCTAGTACAAACTCTGTCAATAAATACTTTGAGAAATGGCTTCCTAGTTTATAGCAGATTTATAGTTCTTATCTCAAGTTTCCAAAGTTCATCTGAATCTCCAATACAGGGAATTTCAATGTATCAGTAAATCTTTTAAGCCATGAAGAAAACTCAAAGAAGCAATGTCCCTTATCAGTGGAAGAAGTGATAAATCTGAAATAATATATAATTCATGATGACACATATCAAGACATTACAGCAAACACTGACACAAGACCTATTTATGGTATTGCTTTTCTAAGTGTATTCCCTACAGAACCATCTCCTCTCTTATTCTGAACCAAACACCTGCTTTGATAATGCACATCTCTTCAGAGCTGGAAAAAAAGCAAATCTAATTCAGCAACCATTTCTCATGATAGAAAACTAGTGGCCTTCAGCCAGCAACATATAAAAGTAAATGAAAATTTAAGCGCAGATCAAAAAGAAATGTGACATAGTATGGTTACTTTAAAAAATTTATGACCTCAGACATCAAGCTGTCCATTGTCTAAAACATGCTAATATGAACATTAAACTGTCCTTGGCTGGGGAGCAAAGTTTTGGTTTGGTTCTTTTTCAACAGCTTCTTCAGTCTGCATGGTTTAATGCAGACACAGATTCACGAGCTCTGAAGAAATGAAAAGTCTTCCCAGTCTTCCCAAGATGGTCCAAGGAGTTAAGGGTCACAGACGTCCTGTTCAGGAGGCATTTATGTTGCCACCCTGAAACTGAGAACCTGGGAATACTCTGAAAATATCAACTAGAACTTGCAACAGCCTTGGGAGCAAGACCACTAGCAGACAAATTTGAGAAGTGCATTAAATACAGTGACTACAGGTGACATGACTGGCAATAACATACCACATGTGCCAGTGTCACAATCTTTGAATAGTGAAAATAGCTTTTGAATAGTTAAAACATCATTCAACAAAACTACCAGGGATAATGCAGAGTTTGGGAAGAAAGCATAGGTATATATTTGGAAGAACAAGAAAGAGAAACTATTTCCCTGCAAAGGCCATTACTGCAGATCACCTTTGAATAAATATAAAGTAATAAAAAAACAAAAGTAGCTTTGCTTGCACAAATGTGTCCTGAAGAACCCTCAGAATAGACACCATCTTCTGAAAACACAGAGCAGGAATACATATATTCCCCTAATCCTCCCCACACCATCAAACCTTGCCTCAGGCATTAACTAAACAGCATAGCTACAATGGTTGGAAAATCAGAATTAAACTAAGAAGAAACCAAAAGTTGGCACAGATGCTGCTCAGGAGTTTCACACTGTTTCATCCATGATGAGTTTTCCTCTCATCTTTTTAGGTGAGTCATAAGAATAATGTAATCTCAAATGTTAATATACTTGGTCTGAACAGAGAAAATTATTCCAAGCCTGGCTATGGTGCAATTGCAGCAGCACTGTGTTCTGAACCCACTGAACAGCAGCAGATGTGCTGTTCGCAAAGCCTGCTCAGAGCACCCTGTGAGATACCAGGACATTCAAAGAACAGACAGGGCATTTAGGGACTGAGCAGTCTTACAGTTTAATGAAATGGTTTCCAATGTATTTTTTGTAAGGATAAGAAAGGTGCTCGGATGAGTGTAGGCTGACGGAACAAAGACATGCAGACTGGAAAGGCTTACAGAGAATGCACACAAGGAGAAGAATAAAACCAGTCATATATGCACTTAGGTAAACACCACAGTAGTTACACTGAAGTGGTGCAGTAGGAAGCACTATGATGTCTACAAAACGGGATAATACTTTTATGCATACATACATTTTACATATACCTACACTTGTCCCTTTTAGTTAGGTTAAGGGCTGTCTGAATCTGACAATGCTTCTCACCTCGCTATCCCCCAACAAAAAAAAAAAGCATGAAAAGATGATTCCCTGAAGACACACTGCAAACACAACAGCAGGCCAGCAATTCATTGCCTTATTCTATACCAGACTGCCACTGTGAAGGGGAATTCTCACCCATCTCCTTCCTGAAGGCAAAAGTTTAAAAGTTTAATTCAGAAATCTGCATTCGCTGAACATTTCTGCTCCCCAGCACCCTGGGCTGCCTTGATTGCCTTTGCTGTGAGGAGTCAAAAGCTCTATGACATCCACTGCAATCCAGTCCAAATTCCTTTCACACTTAGTGAAAGCCTGGTAATTTGTGGCGGTATCTTGTGAAACATCTCCTCTGACTAGCACTGGCCACACTGATTTTTTCTATACTTAAAAAAATAAACGAATAATATTGGCAATTTGTTGTCATCCTAATAGATCAACCTGCAGTTTTGTGGACGGCCAGAGGAAAACCTCAGCAAAAAGTTTCAGTCATGATATGGAAAACCAAAACATAATACATGCATATCACTACTGTAAGAAACACCTTGCACTTTGCTAGGGCAATATAACCAGACAACCCCATCCTCCTGTTTGATATTACAAAATGAAGTTAGACATGAGGGGTCCGTACCAGATGAGATGGATGTTCTGACATTCATAGACACGTACTCAGGTTCAAGCCTCTGCTCCATCAACACTTATGGCTGAGACTGTGTTCGAGGCAGTGCTCAGACCATGCACTAAAGCTTTCTCACTCAAGTGTCGCTACAGAAAGTTTTGAGAACCCAAAGTAACCTTCCACTTGAGACCACCAGACCTTGGCTCCCCAGTTTGTTACTTGCCTTTCAGATAGTCTAGGTCTGGAATTTTCAATCACCAGCTGCTTTCCTGCATTTAAATTCAGTATTATTTGGCATACCTAAACCAGACACAGCTATTAGGTGATCCAAGCTTGCCACTTAATCAGTCAAGTGATCCTGTTTTCCATCTTTACAGTGGCCTCACAAACAGTCAAAACAGCCCGTTAGTAAGTATGCATCATTTAGATTCTGGGATAATGGAAGTTGTATAATAAAGCTAAGAAGAGAAGACACATGGTAGCAATGAAACTGTCTACCTCTTTCAGAAACAGAAAAATCTCTCAGCTAAGTGTATTAGACAACTCTCAGTAAACCCAAAATATTTTCCAGTGCAATTTTAACAGTAGATTACAACTCATCTTCTATTCCCAGATGTTCACAGTTTTAAACTGGCACAAAATTACCTCTATCAGCATAACCCATCCTACTTCAGCCCATGAACCATGAATAAAAGGGAACGTTAAACTGTAAAACCAAAAATCAGGCCAGTAAAACTTATGTAAACTAGCCCATAGCTAACCTTAGAGGGGAATGGAAGGAACCTGCCCACATCTCCAGCTAATCCTAATGTGTCCCTGGAGAAATTCATCTTACTGTCTTCTTCCTTAGTTAGCTGAACCATAAAGGAAAATAATTGCCCCTGAATAAAATGTTTTCTGTATTCAAGCTCCTTTATATCATATTAGGAATTTTAAATATGCAACTATACATAGCATATTGCAGAATAAATGGAGCTAGAAAATTAGGAAGAAATATTAATCTGGCACCTATAGGAACAGAGGATCAAGTGACAGATGGAAAGGGGAATCAGCTCAAACACTAGGTAACCTTGGCTCTCACAGCCTTAGAAGCACAACCTGCAATTAAAGCGCTCTCAACAGCAAAAAATAAAGATTGCACTCACAAATACAGTTTCATTGGCAGCAATAATTTCAAGACAAGGACAACAACTAATTATACTGATTCTGTTCCTCAGATGTATTATTCTATTCCTTTTTTTTCCCTACAGGATAAACAGACTCCAGAGAATCACCCCATAAATTACTCTAGTTCTTGAGAGAAAAAACAGCAACGATTCTCTTGACTTCCAGCAACAGAGGGTTGACTTCTTACATATGTGATGTGTCTAGTTTAGTCAGTATGCATTCATGGATTGAAATTTTGGAGATCGTTATTTTCTAAACCAGTTAAATATCATAAAGAATGATTACTTAATGTCTTGTTTTTAAACAACACTTTCCTTTTAAGGTTATGATAACAAATGACCTTTCCAGAATGTCCAAGGAAAACTGGGAAGTGCTGAAAAAGAAACTTCTGAGAGCTCTCAGCACTATGTTTATGACCATAAGATCATCCTTTCATGCCAAGGATCAGATAGGAATGGCCTGATAATGGGACACAAAGTGTTGCCCACTAGTGTTACTGAAAATCTAGATGGGTTTTGTAAGACAATAACATTGCTTTCTTTCAAACTGGATGTTTTAAGGACTTTGTCAAGAGATAGCATTCCTTGCCTCTTCTCTCTCACAAAAACAAAAGCCAACAACCAAAAACCAAAAAACCCCGAACATATAAACCCCTCAGAATAATTTCATTAAAATGAAAGAACATCACCACTGAAATCACTATGATAGATTTGAAATATAATGCTCTAAACCTGGCTAATTTTCAGCAAAGCTTGTGCAGATGCTACATAGATGACACATTTCTTACACCATCATAAAAATTATATAAGGCCCACAAAGGAGGTATTCAAACAATAGCAAGAGATCACTACAGACTAGGAGAGACTTTTCTTTTTGGACAGCTATTTACATGCAAGGGAATGAACTAGAACTAAACTAATATGAAATAGATTTGAGATAAATACCACACTAAACAGCGCAAAGACATTCAAGCCATTTTCCTGTAGCTTCACAAACACGGGATGATTTTCTTTTTCTTATTGACTTGCTTGTCCCTCTGATATAATAAAGTCACACTAATTCACACTAACAACTGGGAGGCCAATCGCAAATTACCAGACCTTGCAAATTAGCAAGTAAGCAAACAAACGCTATTAAAAAGCCCAGTCAAGGGTATCACAGCACATCATTTACTTTGTTCGTTTGTTTTTCAGAAGTGTAATTTAGCCCCCTAACGCTTCACAGCACACCAACAGTGGGCAGAACAAGCACAGAAGCCTCCGTCATCGATGTCTGTTTATTGGGGCTTGCAATCTTATCCATTCAGCCTGTTTGAAGAGCTAAGGCTGTGGTCCTAGAGACAAGACAGCATCACTACTGTGTGCTGGTGTCTGCACATCTGGGGTGCAGCCACACTGAAAGTCTGCAGATAAGTAAGGTGCCTTCCCATCCACAAGCAGACCTGATGCCTGTCAGGTGCCCTGTTCACCCAACAGCAATCAGTATTTGCCATAAGCAATTAATTATTTGTAAAGTAGTACAAGTTCATACTGACAGCAGGCTAACAATTACCTGCACTAAGGCACTATTGTACCACCAAAGGTCACATGGGAAATCTTTTGCCAGCATTTCCGTAGACAGGACAAAGGAAAAAAGTGTGAGTTTTCCTCTCTTTTGGTAAATCTAATGGCTACAGTAGCCCTTTTAGACAACTGTTCTACACCCGGACCCTGGAAACCAGGCTGGTATAGATCAGCCCAGCAAGCAGCAAAAAGGTGCTTTGTGCTGAGGACCTCCCAATTGCAAGATGACACATGACTCATTAGAGGCACTTCCCTGTCGTGGTTTAAGCTTAGTCATAAATTGGAAAAGCATGTAGCCTGCTCGTTTTCCCCCCACAACCTGTCCTTTCCCCACCCTTCCTCCCCACTCCTGGAGAGATGGGGAGGAGAATTGAAAGAATGCAACTCCCACGGGTTGAGATAAGAACAGTCCAGTAACTAAGGTGTAACACAAACCGCTGCTGCTGCCACCAATAATAACAATGATAAGGGAAATAACAAGGGAACAGAATACAATCACCACTCACCAATCGAGCAGAGAGAGCTAGCCCTTCCGGGTATCTCCCAGTTCACATCCTGGACATGATGTGCTATGGTATGGAATAC
>WYDI02026207.1:0-17277 GCA_009867235.2 Psittacus erithacus
CTTATCATTGTTATTATTGGTGGTAGCAGCAGTGGTTTGTGTTATACCTTAGTTACTGGACTGCTTTTATCTCAACCCGTGGGAGTTACATTCTTTTGATTCTCCTCCCCATCCCTCCAGGAGTGGAGGGGAGGAAGGGGGGGGAGTGAGTGAGTGGCTGCGTGGCTGAGTTGTCAACTGGACTTAAACCGTGACATCCTACTAGGTTGTTCCCAGCCTGTTATTCCCCATTTTGCATTTGTACATTTGATTTCGCTTCAAGAAGCATAGCATGGTGCATCTACCTTCATCCAATTTAATCTGATAGATTCCAGACCACCCCTCCCTGGATTCACCAAGAATGAGCTGCATTCAGATCCTGGCAATGCTCCTGAGCTTGCTTTTGCTCAGAAAGTTCAGATACATATTCTTTGTTGGAGCAGCAAGTTCTTAAAAAGAAAATGGAAACTACCTGTTAGAAACAGCTCTCTGTGAGATGCACTTCAATTTTAAGTGAACTGTTGGTAACTTCATCTTGAGGTTTGTGCCTTGTTATGCTGCAGGTGTCTACAAAGGTGTTGGGTTTTGGTAACATTTCTCTCGGGTATCAAAATGCAGCTGACTGTCCTGTAATTCCTGTCTTGTTCCTTTCCTTCTTTGAAGACTATGTCCTTCGATACCTACCCTGCTCTCCATGGTCTGTGTGACATCCCAGATCATTGGCCAGCTGCTTTGTTCCTTAAGTACTCTGGCATGGATTTTGTCAGGCACTGCTGACTCAAATACATCTGTATGGTCTAAATATTCTGTAATTTACTCTTTATCCTGCTCTGCTCTGTGTTGCCCCATTTCCCTATTTACTTTGCTTCAATGTCTGGTGAAGACTAATCTCCTTGCTACAGCCTGAAAGAAAGCAGGCACCCAATACTTCAGCTTTCTCTTTATCACCTGACTTCTCCACTCTTTGTTAAGTAATAGATTTTCTTTGAGGTCTTTCTCTGTTTTCCTTTTCTACTCACTGCAGTTCCTGAACCCTTTCTTTCTGCCTCGTTGCTTTCAGTGGAGTGCATTTGATAAAAAAACAAAAAAACCCTCAGAACTTGAGTTTTCTGTTTCTTTGGGATTTCTTTTCCTATTTATCATTCTTTTCTGTACAGCCATGCTTCGCTGTATGCCTTTCTTTTCCCTCTGTTCCTGACATTTACTATGCTTTGGATTTTTTTTACTCAGAGGAAAAACTATCCTCAGAATTTAGTACAACAGTTTATCCTCATTGCTTTTTATTTATCATGCGTTTATTTTGCTACTTTTAATAACGGAATAAGGATGGCCAAACAGTGGTATTTCAGATATTTCAGTATTGCAGGTATTTCAATAATTCAGGTTCGTTGGACTCCCAGCTCCTTATTCTGTTGTTTTCATGCCTTTCTTTCACAAACTAATTAAATCCTGTTCTGATGACTTCTACCTATGTTTCACCACCAGATTTCCAGCCAGTTCCTCTTTGTTAGTCAGAACTGAATTTAAAATTTGCCTGCACTGCTAGCAACTTCCACACCTTCTTTAAAACAAACTGGGGCAAATATATTGCCTCATGGGTCAATGTTGGTTTTTAAACAGCTGATAGCTAGGTAATTAAACCTCCCATTGTCTAGTTCTGCCGCACTGCCTCTCCCGGCTGCTGTGATTGCCTAGCATTCCTGCCTGCACCCTTAGATCCTCTTACATGGTGGAATAGACTCTCTTCCTCTTTATCTCATTCAACAAATATACCTCTTACTTTTATCTAACTTCTAGAAGCAGCATATACATTCTTGGTAAGTTGTTTAAGATGTCCTCTGCCTACTCCAAAAACGAAGCCGATGCCTCTTTTGCTGTTGCTTGTTACACCAAATTTCAGTGCCAGTTAGTACTTAGGTTTTACATTCAGACATACACTCTCCTGTTTGCATCTCATGTCTCTGCATGTAAACATCTCAGATACTCAGCACATTGCTGCATTTGCAATTTAGTATCCAATATCTTTTATTTGATTCTGTCCCATTTTTCTTTTTACATCACCTGGAAGCTTCTGTCACTAGCTCATTTTAATCTAGCATTCAATTATTTATCCACTAGAAGATAATGCGCACAAGCACACTTGTAGTCATGCCCCCTTAAATTAAAAATGTTGGCATTGTCTGTGGTTAGAGGTATGTAGCCACATTAAAATTACATGGTTTCCCAGTAAGCAGATCATAGCTGTATGTTGTAATACAAGCTCTGCAGATGTGAGATGTTTTCCTCCATATCATTTCAGAAACAGGCATTCTTTGTGATGAGTTTCAATAACATGCAGGTGGAAAAAGTGGAATATATTGATTTAAAAACAGTTACTCCACTACAAAATGCCTACCTAAAATTGTAGTCTGGTGATCTGAAACAGATAACCAGGTGATATAAGCGCATTGTAGTTTATTACTTAATTATTTTTTTAGTGAGTCCTAGCATAGGCCATAGAGTATTTCAGCCAAAAAAACTCTCCTACTACCTCATAAAAAAATCAGTTAGTTTTTTCCTTTTTTTTTAATATAAAGCAACATTGGCAGAAAGCTTGTTTTTTTTAACTCATGAGATTTTTACCAGCGGATATACCCAATTTTTGATTATAATGTGGTGTAACAAACAGTCTGCAAATCAAAGCAAACAACCGCTGGGAGTTCTCAGGCCTGTTATTATCTTAGATCTAGCAAATACAAACTCCAGGCCGCACATTTGGTCAGCTATAAAATGCTACAGATGTGGACCATATTTCATCAGAGCTCTGTTTGTTAGGTTGTCATATTTCTACAGGGAAACCCCTGGAGAGGATGTTTCAGAGTTTTTCCTTTTTGAAATGGAGGTTTTTGGTTTCCTTCTCCAGGAGAAGGGAAGTTTCTCACAGCAAGAACGCAGCACCCAACATCTGCAGCAGGGAACCCACTCAGGTTGGGGCCAGTACTTGCAGTTTCCAGCTTCATCTCTCCTGGCTTGTCAGCGCATTATCTGCACAGGGGATCTCAGCTGGGACTACATGCACTTCAGATCAGACAGCCGCAGTGTTTTCAGGGCCCTCTAGTACAAGCTGCAGTCAGCATAAGGCAATTTTGCCTCAAGGCCACCACCCTCTATCCTGTTGTCCCTGTTGGTCAGGAACCTGAAGCAATTTTAAACTGACTTACTTAAACTTTAAAAATAAATTCTCATTTATTTCTACTTCAAAACTAAAGTGCACATAGCTACTTCCTTTAAATAGCTCAAAATTCATTTTGTTTCTTGCATCATGCTATCCAGCTTAACTAATGATATCAATCCATTTCAATTCTCACTGTTTAGCTTAAATTACTTTGTATCTCTGGTAATATGAACACTCGTCTGCTAATCAATACTCTGGAGATATTCCTATTGATTTTTTCTGTCTTTTTGAAAGAATCTGTTCTAGAAAATTATCAGCTGCTGCTATCTATATGGTTTTACTGGATGCATTTTTTTCTGCAGTAAAACAGTTTCTTATTGTTTAACAAAGGGTTAAAAAAGCCAATTTGTACTTAATCCATATACCTTTCAGAGGTACGTAGACTTGCAACCTATTCCTGGGGAAATTACCCCTGTCCCGCTGCAACTACTGTGTCACAGCATACACCGCCACTGGAAACTTCCTTGCAACGCCCTGCCATTCCACTTCAACTGCTGCATGGATAATTGCTAGTTTCGACATCATGCTTAGCAGGCCACAATGGACCACATGTAATAGTCTAAAATAGGTATAGTAGAGGAGAAATTGGCTCTTAATTGAAGAAATTACTTTTGGACTATAAAAGCAATTTGTCCAGAAGGACTGGCATCTTGCAAGGAGGGGAGATTAGACTTGAAAGACTTCCTTTTGGGTCACCTCTCAACATTCAAAAGCCTTCATGTACTACAGTGCTGCACAGCATATGACTGCAGAGCAAAGTTTGAGTGTTAGTGACAGCCTGGTATAGGAGGGGTAGAACAAAAAAGAAAAGAAGAGGAAGAGAAACTATTTAAGAATAACGAAACTGTTCTTGGGTCTCTCTTGTGTCTCTTCCTGTCTCTTTATAAGGTGAAAACACTTAACATAAAACCTTACATAAAAAGTAAGCACTGACAGAACTAACCCAAGAGTGGATTTCCTCTATTTTTTCAGATTGGCTCTGCTTCAATGGGACTTTAATTTGGCATTCCAGATTCACGTTTCAATGTGAGAGATGGAAGAGACCTTAGGTCACCTGCTCACCTGCTTACCTTAAGCATATACAATGGCAGAGGCATTTCCTAGAGCCACACTGTATTGCTGCCACCCAGAATTCAGAAAAGCTGAACAAACTACTACAGCCCTTTATTTGGGGTGGGAAGAAAGTAAATTTGTTCATATTTCCCTTCCAATTACTGAAATCTCTTCATTCAGCTGTTTCATGTTTTCAAGCCCTCCTTGGCAACTGGGGTTTTCCCCAGTCTTGGGGTTTTCCAGGTTTGGAGATTCCTGCATTCAGTTCAGCCTATAAGAAAAGCATTTAATAATTCAAGGCCTGGTAGAAGTTAGAGTGTGTTCAGGTGCTTCATCCTGTTAAAAAAAGCAAACTTTTGATGATACATCCAACCTACTAAACAAAGCCAAAATGTATGTCTGAATTTTGGGAATTCTGTTTCACTGGTTTCTTTTTGTATTATTAATCAGATTAAGCTCATAAACTGTGTAAATGAATCGCACAGCATTAGCAAGAGGTTTGCAATAATCCTTACCCTACTTTTTAAATTAATCTGTTTGTTTTCATAGACGTAACTATTCCACTTCTTGCTGCAATACTTTCTGTTGGTCAGCAATTTTATTTCCATACTGAAACCAGATGATATGCAAAAGACCATAATTAAAGAATGCAATGTAACATCGTTATTTAAGCTCTTTTCTTCACCATTGAAAATATTCTCAGATCTGGTGAAACATCAGGCTTGCTCAATGACACCATCAGATGGGGAAGCCTGTCTTCCCTTGAGAAACACAGGCAGCTAATTCTGGTGGGTTCCCCTTTTATGAAGCGCATGGGAACTTGGCCGCTTGTGCATCAGAGGATGGCAAAGCCGAGGTCTGTAGGGTGAAATCTTTTACCTGGCCTAGGAAGCTTACCAGAAAATTTATCTGTGTAACTTTCCCCAGTAGGACATCGCTCCCTTTAAAAGTTATCACAAAGCTCCATAAACCCTGCAGGTCCCTTTAAACTTTTCAAAACTGCCTTTTTTCTTGAAAAATGAGATGTCTGGGAAGTTTCATAAGCCCCCAAAGACTTGCCAGCCAGAAAACTCTTGGCAACTTTCCTACTTTTTCACTGATCCTAAAGCAAATACTTGTAAGCATATGAGAATCCCTACTGAATAATGATCACACTACTTCTGCTGATTGCCAATTAAGTTCAGTAGTAAAGTTATTTGGATTGCAGAAAGAATAAGACCATATTGATTGCAATGTGCTGATGCTGGCTAAAATAAAAGCTTCACCAGGTATATATCACCATCACCCTCATAAATAAGGTCGCACTAATGCTGGATGTAATGCCAATACCAAGGCATACTAGCAGACCACTGGAGCTGAAAATATCATAATTCATGTAATGAGTACAGAAAATATGGCAATTGCTCTTTGTATTTCTATTTAAATGACATAGACACCAATGATAGCATTTTAGTGGCTATTTTGCCCTTTAGTATTCCCATTATATAAGTTAGATTCATCCTCCCAAATGAAAACGAGAATGGAAAGCCTAAGGTGAACATTAATAGTGGTTTGTGCAACATGTATGAAAGTCACATCAGAAGCATGAGATATTAAGATCTCCTGGAGTGTAAACATTTACTTAATGACCTTCTTGCCTGTAAACCACAAAGAACTATTTCTCAGAATAAAATTATAGCCAAATTTCAATTTACATTTTTTCAGTCTCATTATTGTTGTATAAGGACTATACAGAGAAGACAGACGCACTCAAATACACATGTATTTTTTATGTGTAAGATCCACTGTTGAATCAACTTTTCCAGACTGAAGACATGTTATCTCACTTTTAAAAATCATCATTTAAGAAATACAGGACAGCATTTTCATGAAACCATCCACTGAAAAGGCATCTAGCTCTGGTGAAACGGTAAAGACAGCTAATATTCCTTTTAGTAATGGTCGTTTCATGTTTCACATCAAATATGTTCAGTTAAGAATAATGGCAGAAGGTCTGTGGCAGATACACTTTGGGAATGTTACCATAATACTACAAATCAAAGTACTTATCATATGTAAGTGATGATTAAGATGACTTTATTTAATCTGGAACCTTTCTAGCAAAAAAAGTGTAGAACAGATAATGCAAAAAAGTAACATGAGTTTCACCAAAATTACTTCTGGGGTTTGAGGTGATTTTTTTTAGAGGCACATATTCTGCAAAACTTAAAGCTGCTCAAAGTTGTTTCAAATTAAAATAACAAACCTGAGCAGCAAAATGTTCCCATTTAATCTGAAACAACTTTTTTCTTTCTTTTTTTTTAAAAAACCAAACCAAACAAACAAAAAAATCCCACCAAATAAACAAAACCAAAACTAACCAACAATGCAAATACAATTTAGTTGGATTTCAGAAAAAACTCCCTCTCTGCTTTCCCTCTCCTGCCTTTATTCAGAACTACCACCAAAAGCACACGGTATTCAGATGGTTCAGGGTTCTTGGATAGTAAAGAAATAACAGTTATTAAAGGGATTTCAAGGGATCAGAGAAAAGCACAATGGGAACCTAAGCATGGAAATCAAAGCCAAAGAAAATCAAACAGAAGTGCAACACAAATGTTTAATAGTGAGATTGATTTCTGCTGGAACCAGCTGCAGAGAAAAGTGGTAGATTCAAAACTTTAAACCTTCCAGGCGTACACTTTAGCCAAATGTCAGCTATTGGGCTCCATACAGAAGTAGCTGGAAGAAATTTTATGGCCTATGATATGCAAGAGATCTGACTGTGTGACCCAATATTCTCCTTCTGTCCTTAAGATCTATTAAAAATATGTTTTAATGCCCCCCACCAGAGAAAACAAGTCTCAAACATTAGGATAAACCCTCATATTTCTGGTATGATTTTTGATGGATTATTTTTGTGAAGTTTAAGAGAAGCTTTGGAGAAAGCAGTACTCATTCAAATTGTATAAACAACTCCCTTGCTGAGACTGAAACAATGACTCTGTGTATACTGTTGGCAGCGCAAACCCAATGCAATCTTTTTGAAAGAATGAACTATTCCTGCAATGTTTGCCAGCTGGAGAAGATTTATTCTCTTATGTTAAGTGTTTGCCTTGTGCTTAATTCAAAATATATCTTTGGTTCATCTTCTTACTAAGAGCCCTTTTGTTTACAGTAACTGTTAACTTGCTATACTAGCAGGGACTGCAGACAATACTATATTGTTTTACATAGCTTGATGTTATCAGGGAGAAACAGAGATTATTGGCAAAGCAATAACCGCTGCATGGCAGTTCACTTAAAAAAAATAGAAAAAGAAGATAGATAAATGTGTGGTTAAGAAACATAAGAATAATTGGTATTTTTCACTGAAACAAAAGTGTCTGCTTTGTCCTTTGTTCATTTGGCTGATTTTATAACCAGGTTCTTATCATTCCTATTACAGTAAGGACTGAGTGCCCCTGAGTGCCTGGGGATCTTGTCTTGCTTAGCACTATACAAACAGAGGAGCTGTGTGGTACCACAGAAGGCAGAGGGAAAGGGAAGAGCAAACGTTTTGCCAGTTGTGGTGGAATCAGCTGTGTGACTTGACATGCAATAAAATCTGGGTCCCATGTTCTGTCATCCTGTACCCTGTCCCATAAGCAATGTCTTCTTCACAAAGCAGTCCAGTGCCTGTTAATTTGATTTTTTGCCATTTTTGTGAGTCGCCAGGGGTGGAACTACACAGCAGTAGAGCTGGCACCTTGGACAGCTGTTGCTTCTGCAAAATCACTCAGCAGCTTCAGTCAGGGATGCAACACATTTGCTCCCTCTGTGTATCAAGTATAATGGAGGCATATATGCTCCGCAGTTACATCATCCTAGCACACAGAAATGACCGACCTAGGATGCAGCAGAGTTTTGTGTATTTCCCTTCTGCTTTCCCCTTTATACAAATTAAAACTGTATTTCACCAGATTTGCTCAGGTTTGCAGTTTTGAGTTGACTAGTCCCCAGTCCAAAATTGCTTTCTGACCAGGGAGGTCTTTTTTATTGCCATGAAATGTTCTTTCCCATGCATGGTCTGGCTTTCTCATCAGTTCAGTTATGCCAAAATGGACAACTTTATGTTGTCAGTTTTAAAATGGAGCCAAGCAAGTGCTTTCACATAGTTCTGCTTCCAGTGGAATCTGTTACTGAATCTGGCCCTGTCTTTTCATTAGGACTTTTGTTTGTGTGGTAATCCATTTCCCAGGTGTGACAGGGCTGGAAGACAGTGAGAAAACATCTCACTTTGTGTGGGGACACGATTTTCTACTTGGAGGATAAGAAAAGGGAGAGGTAAATGCAGTGGGGAAAAGCAGATTTCAGTAGGCTCCAGAGAAAGACACCCTTTTAGTCTATACCCAGAAGCATTTCTAAAAGATTGCAAATGTCTCCTATGAAACGGCAGGAAAAATAAATATCAAAAGACAACAAAAAAGGTCAATCCCTTCTGCCAGGACTCTTCAGACTTATGTTCTTCTCAATTTTATTCCCAGTCAAAAAGCTTTGAAACCAGCCTCCATGAATTGCCTTTTCTCCCCATTACTGGCATTTTGCACAGAAAGGGATCAAACACTGACACATTGAGTCTGTGAGAGCTCAATCCATGGATGTACTCAGAGCTCAACTAGACACAATCATGAGGAACCTTTTCTATCTTCAAGTTGTCTTTGCTTTGATGAGGGTGAAATGACCATCAGAGGTCCCTTCCAGCCTGTTCTGCATTTGCCTCTAAGAAAGAGAATGAATACTTCTGTGACCTGCCTTGAACTTAATTTATATGTTGTTTTGCCTCTTTAGGTCATGGTTAGGCATTTTTTGTTAAAGCAGCTGGTCGCATTTTTCTGAAATGAATGTCCTTCCTTGAGGCTATGCCAAATACTTAGATATTCTGTATAAGGTCTCTAATTCTTTACCACAGAGAGGTGGGCTCACAGTCCAGTGGTTATTTGCTGGAACCCACAACAACATGAGCTATTTGTCTTATAACACCACTATCTCTGACCTTACTGAACATCAAAAGCATTTGTCAAAACTTGGTATTAGTTTCCCTGCCTCCTTTTGAACTACAGGATATAAATCATCTTGTCCTTTTGCTAGAGTTAGCTCTTACTGCTCAATCTACCGTGTGATGCAATTGTAAAAATCCTTTTAAATATTTCATTTTCTATTCATACAGGTCTTGATCCAGGTCTCAGAGATGTTACTGTTCTTTTAATGCTTTCTTCACCTCAGCATTCAGAAATGAATAATGATTTTTTTAAAAAAAGTTATATTCCAGAAGTTTGTATCCGTTTCTTTCCATGGTAATTTTAAATTCTTGATTCATACGAGAATTGCCTACCTCTAGTAAATAAGCACTGTCATTTCAACTCAATTTGTCAATACATATGCAGTTTTTACTCCTTCCCATGGAAATGAAAAGGGTGGAGATGGAGTGTTCCCTTGCCCCAAAGCCTCCTACTTGTTGGGATTTCCAGGCTGGGGATAGGGTGTCCATTTTGTTTGCTATCTGGGGAGAATGTAAGTGATGGAAAGGGTTGAAATAGATTGTCAGCAGCACGGTGTTCCCTCCCATGAGAATACACATGTAGCCAAGCTGGTGGGTTTTATGGCTGGTAATGGATGAACAAACTGCAAACTTCCTTTTGTGTAGGGTGAGAAGCTAATGGTTATCTGTCTCCAAGTCTTCCTACTGTCTTTCAATTTAGACCAAAAAAAGTCCTTCTACACATTGGTATGAATACTCTTGTTACTTTTTCATAACCACAGAAGTTGGTTGCTGAATTCTCCTATGTGGCCTTTTGCACAGGGTCTGCTCAGTGCCTACAACTTCAAGATCTTTAGCAAGATGCTCTACTTTATTCTTCAGCCCTAAGATGAGAGAATGAATGATAATTTGTAATAATTAACCAAGGTTATTTGGCTGAACCATTCAATCTTTTATAGATCACTTAATGGCGATGAGGGTGCAATATTTTAGATAGAGTATCAAATTAGCGTTTCTGAGTTCTCACCTTGAACACCATTCATTTCTCAATGCACATTGCAAGGTGATTTACAATGAGTTCTGGACAGTAAAAAATGCATATGCCAGTATCAAATTATTCTATATCTTAGATAGTTTTTCAGTTTGGGGGTTTATGAGGCGAGACTATTTCTCTGGATGTATGCATAACCATATATTAAAGCCACCTGGAACACATGTGTTTGTGATGGATGACAGATGCACAGGTTTTCACTTGGCCCTCTTTTCTTTATAACCTATCTGAGACTTTTTTCATATAAAGATCAGAGGATCTCTCAGGTGTTCCTTATGCTCTTAAGAGGGTGGGAAAGTGAAGAAGGTTTTGGACATATATTAACATGGCTCTCACTTGATGGTTTTGTTGGTTGTTATATTCAGTTTGGCTCCTGTAATACTGATACATGACCTTCAACCAAGAGTGGCTGTTGCTCTGATTCGGGGTTTTCTGCACAGTTAGGATTTGTTATGCTGAAGTGCTGATGACATTCTTGACCACAGGAAGAACTAAGAGATTTCTAATGGTATCTTAAAAAACTCTTGTCCTATATTTGCATTAACTGTAGTGAACAGAATGACAACTCATCTTATTCTGTCCTATTTTATACTGTGGGATAACTATAAGCAATGACCTTTTAAGGGCTGGGTGGGAGGTACCTGCTGGCTGGGGCTACAATTTCACAGGCACTATGCATAAGAATTTGTTCCTGAAGGCTGATTTTTCTATGGAGGCACATTAAGAAGTGAGTGCAGTGCTAAATGCTCCCCTTTGCATTCATTTACACAGGACTAAGAGCGCTTCTTTTTACTCCAGATAATTTCCTTTGTAAAATCTTGCCTAAAAGTTCACTAAAACACACATTACTAGCTCATCTGAGAAATGGAGGCCCGTGCTGTCTGAATAAACAAACATATAAGTGGTACACATGGGGAAAGAAAAATCCCAGAACTACCAAGCCAGCAATAGGCTCTGACCTGACTTTTTTCCTGCATAAGATTTTTGGGTCAGGAATAGACAATTCTGTTAAAAACACCAGCAACAGAAAGTAAAGCAAACTAAAGAGAATGGAGGGAAGGGAGGAATAGGGGACAATTAGAAAACATCAGTAGAGAATCATAGAATAGCTAGGGCTGGAAAGGACCTTAAGATCATCTAGTTCCAACCGCCCTGCCATGGGCAGGGACACCTCACACTAAAAGGCTCTGTCCAGCCTGGCCTTGAACACCGCCAGGTATGGAGCATTCACAACCTCCCTGGCAACCCATTCCCGTGCCTCACCACCCTTACAGTAAAGAACTTCTTCCTTCTATCTAATCTAAACTTCCCCTGTTGTTTTAACCCTTTACCCCTTGTCCTATTGCTACAGTCCCTAATGAATAGTCCCTCCCCAGCATCCTTATGTTACTATATAACTACATGGTGCGCTCATGCTTTGGCATTGTGTAGTCTCCTTCGCTCATCTCTTCTTTCAAGAAAGAAAATAACAGGATTAGAGAAGCGGCATGGAAGTGGGAAAGGATGTTCAAAATTTTCTGGATATGGTGTGATTGCTCTCTTCAGGCTTGGGATGAGATGACCAAAACCTATGAAAGTTGCTGAAAAGGTGACAATAATGGCTCACAGTCTATTTCTGTATTAAGACCAGTGGTCATCTTACAAAGCTCTTGGGAGTCAAGCTCAAAAGAGTCAAGATGAATATTTTTCATGCAATGAGCAGTTAAACTAAAAGATTCCTTAGTGTGATGTGGATTATAAAAGTTTGAATGATTTCAAAAAGGGATTAGACAAATTCATGTAAGGAATGTCCTCTAAGGATTATTAAATACAAAGACCCCCATCTTCAGAATTGCCTGAGCTATAGATCACCAAATGCCGAGGGAATTTTCTAGGCATTTAGCACTACATGAGCTCTTTGCACTCACCCTGCTTCCTGTGTGCCTGGTTTGGTCTCACCCAGAACAACCGTTTTTATGTGTGGAAAATTCCTCTGAAAAGCACATCAGATTTGTTGCAGAAGGCCAAATGGCTCAAACCGTGCCAATGGTGTTGCAACAGCAGCTAAAACTCAAAGCTTTAGCAAGAAGATAAAAAGTGCTATGATGAACTTCCTCTGGCTATGGACGAGGAAAACTCTCCTCCTTCACAGAAGTGTGTCCATGACGTTTGATAAACCCACATTAAAACATTTGTTCACTGTTATCCTTGCACATATATGGATTATTTGCAGAATGAGGTTCAGCTGCGTCCTGCAGGTTGGGTGATTCTGAAGAGGAACATGCCAGCAAATGTGAGAGGGAATGCTTCTCTTTAAACACCCCTTCTCATAATTTTCCAGCTGCTGCTAAGCCCCCTCAGCTATCTCTGGCAGACTTCTGTGGTGTCCCAGAAGTGCTGGGATGGGGAAATTACTTCCAAAAGCATGGCTATTTTAATGAAAGGATGAGTATTACACCTGGTGTCATAAGATGCCTGAAAGAGCAGACAGACTTCAACCCATGGTTGAAGTCTTTCCGCTGGGCATGAAGCACCTCCAAGCTTATGCCAGTCCTCCTTGCCTTTTGCTTTGTCAGCCATGAAGGGACACAAGCCATTACGGCAGGACACTCTCAGCTGCAGAAAACTGATCATTCTCTTGCCTTCCATCCTGCAAAATTTAAAGGATCATTGCATTTAATAAAGGTTGTTATTAAGATAAAATAAAACATCTTATTCATGTATCAAATGAAATATAAATTGCTCATAATAAAACATATGAAAAATCTCTCACCAAAATTGTTTCTATCCCCTATTTGTGCCTTAGCCACAGAGTGATTCCTGTCTTCAATCTAAATCTAATCTGGACAGATTTTTAAGTATTTTTGTTAAGGATTTTCATCTTTCTGACTGTATTTGTTCCTTAAATATTAGTTCTTCTTTACCATTGTGGTGGTTGAAAAGTACCTTCTAGGCATATTTCAAGCCAGTTGTTTTCTAACTGGTGAAACAAAACTGTTGGGGAGCCCAAATGCATCCTCAGCTGATAACTCAAGACAATTCCTTTTCTTGAAAATAACTCAAGAAAATCTGCCTTTTGTCTTTCTCCACCATTGTTTCTGTCTGCTCACTTTTTTTTCTCTCCTCCCATGCAGTAGCTCTCTCCTATCTGGAAGCCTTATAAGGGGCATAATATTTATTTTGGCAAGCATGATGGCAGTGGGAATTGTGGAGGATTGAAGGCTGTGCCTTGGGCTGGACCACGCTGGGTGTGCAAAGCAGTGGCTAGCTGCCTGCAAGCTCAAACCTTTTTCACTCCCATTAAAATGGTAAGCTGCATTGGACTTTGGCAGGAGGAAAATGTCACTGCATTTTCTTCCAGAGGATCTAAAGCAATCCAGGAAACAAGTTACGAGGAGCTGGAGTGGGGAAAAGGAAGAAGGTTTTTCTCTTGAATGTTTTGAGGAAGGCTAACAGTGGGTGCAGAGGGAGTTCAGGGCTGGTGCAGCAGCCAGCAAGAGGCTAAGACGCGATGTAGGAATTGGCAGAGTTAGGCTGGGTGAGCACAATGTTGGCTTTCCTAGAGCTTGGGCTGCAAAGGATTTCTATAAAGGGGCTTGAACAGTCATGGTAGGCAGGGACCGAAGCAGTACAGGGCTTGGGATATAAGTTGTGTTTGACAAGAGGGGAGCACTTAGGCAGATCAAATTCTCCAGAAAGATGGGGCTCAAAGGACAAAGAATTGTACTTTGAAAATTGATGCATTAAGTGTATTTTGTCTGTTTCTCCTCTCCTAAAAGGGAGTAGGGTGAGCAGTGAATTCCCATGTTTAATCATACCTTTTGGATTAATGTGCAAATACAAATAATACATTACTACTGCATGTTAAAAGTTAAAATAAACAAAAAACAGGTGGAAAGGCAAGATGTTTTTTGTTGGTCCTTCAGTCCTCAGAGAATTTATTTGACAAGCTTGAGACATGAGCTCAGAAAACTGCCTTGATGTTTACATTGAAGGGAGGAAAGACAGATTTGTGGGGCTCAACATTACTCTGGGCAGCACACAAATGCATTTTGAGGATTGTCCTCAGTCTTGAGACCTTTTATTTCCAATGTGTATTTCACTGTCCTTCTTTCGGTGTGAAGTGACTGCAAACAGTTCGGGGCCCTTTATTTTCGGTTGCCTGCTTGAAAAGTTTTAGGTTGGTCTTGCATTTGTTTTTCCCAGAAGAGAGGACTGCCAGTGTGAAATAAAACCTAATTTTCTCATTCTTGTGAGGGTGTGAGACAGAGACACAATCTTCAGCAGGTTCAACAGGTTTAGGGTAACATAAACATATAGTGAAGAACTAGACAAACATGCATCCTCTAGCAGCCACTGAGTGCTGGCTGAGTACCAGAGGAATGAGTCAAAAAAAGCAGCCAGGTCTGGTGCCCTCCCTGAATTCCCCTTTGAGCTATAGTGAACCTGGGCTGAACCTATAGGAATTTCTGGACTGAACTTATAAGGGACTTTAAAATGTTAAGCTTTAATGAGTCAAAGACTTGAAAACTGAAGAGCAGTGTTTATTCATCAAAACCTTGGTCAATACAAAGCCAAGGTTGAAGGCTAAAAGTGCATGAGTTGTCCATCCACTTCTATGAGTTAAATACAGCAAAGATACCATGTGTCCTCTTTTGTCTCCTTGCTTCCCCTCATTGTGGTTTGGAAGAAGAGTGTGATCTCTGGAATTGTGGGTGGTCAATATGCCTTTGATTTTGTTTTCCTCCTCTGATAATGCTCCTTGAGAGTAGAACACCATCTGAACCCAACCCATCTCTTTTATGTCTCATAAATATTATTAAATAGTCCTACAGAATAGTTTTAAATTGAGGCAAGTCTGTTTCTCTTGTGAAACTAAGAGAAGGTACAAAAGAAGCACCGTTTTCTTTCCTGGTTTGTTTTTTGGGCGTTTTTTGGTTTTTGTTTGTTTGTTTGTTTGTTTTGTTTTTTGTTTGTTTGTTATATTTTTTATTTACACAAGTCTTCATCAAAGCTGTTGCACATGGAAAAAAGTAAGAAGATTAAGACCCACGTGCAAATTAAAGAGTTGGCAAATAATATGTTAGCATGCTTTGCAATGGGAAAAAAATCAGCTCATAATTCCATTTCTTACATATCCTTTTATAAACAAATTAACTTGCCCCTTCTACAAACACAGTCCCTTGCGGAGCTCTTTCACTCAGGCATCTACACCGTTTGCCTCTTATTCATCTTGATGGAGTCTTTGTGATTGCTTCTGCCACTGTGCTTATTTTCTTGCCCCTTTGTTTATCTTTTCTTCTTCTTGGCCACTTTTTATAAACACCCATGCAGCAATGTGCAATCACAGCCAAACTGCTGATGCCAGCCAGTGTTCAAACATGTGAGTGTCAAGGACGGAAAATGGGATCTGGTCCTAATCCAAGAAACCAGAAGCACATCTGTAATACACTGATGATGTGTGGTGATGCATGGTTACACGTGAAGTTGTAAGGGGAACAGAAAAAGGCTTTACAGTAAGATCAAATGGTGAAAGATGATTATGCCAGCACAATCTTGTACACTCCCTGGCATAAACATCCTTGTAAACCTTAAATACATCTCCTTCTTTTGATACATTAGCTCACATTTTGCCAGTATTATGTATCTATTTTTCTAATTCAAGAATAAGATAGCACATTATAGATTAAAGGCATCCATCGATCACTTTTGTCAAACCTATATCAACACTTAACTTATTCCTACAATTATCAGCCTTTCAAAGCTTTATTTTGGTACTAGCCAAAGACAGTATTGACAAATGCACTTCTGAAATTGATAAAAATACTGATCCAATCAACAGATGTCACTTTCTGTTACAACCTTTAAAGTACACTGAGTTACAGTAATGCCAATGATGTGAAATCAGTTATGTCAAGAGGTAAGTAACGTTTGTAACCCTGCTCGAAAGAGATTGTAGCGATATGTAAAGCTGTGTAGGGATACCCAGATGGACTGGGGACAGACTGAGAGGATGGGATTCCCCTGAAGAATAATTTCTGCAGAAAATCCAGGGTGTGTCAACCCTATCAGAACAAACACTACTGTAAGTGCAAGTATTTTGGAATCTAGTATGGCATTATATTGAGTCATTTGAACACAGCAAGATGCCTCATAGCTGTCCCAGGTGAGTGCATTATGAAGCCATAGACACAGAAATGAGAACAATACCTCCTGAAAAGTCTACTAGCTATGCTTTGCTGCTAGAAAACTTTACTGATGCTTTTTAAATATATAAAAAGAGAAGAGGAATGTAAAGCCATTTGACTCTTAACATTATGCAAGAAATATGTGAGAATGTATCAGCAATAACACCGCTTATTAAAAAAACTTCAGCATTTAAGCAGATGTTGCTACTGTAGATATGAAAACACTATGCAAAATTCAATAAATGTTAAGGTTATGAAGTCTCTAAGCAAGATAAGCATGACACAGCCTTTTCATAGGAATAAGGATGCCTATCAAATGAGCCTTGAGGTACAAAATAGATACAGAAATACAGACTTACTTTATGTTACTCGGGCATATATTATCCTAAATGGGATCTCTTCTAGTTGAATCTGTGCTCAAGAGACTGTTTCTCCATGACTGCTGTATTTCTAAATTCCCTTAGACAATTGCTATATACAAGTAATGTCTCGGTTTTCCATTTGCACAGGATAATTCCTTTGGCTATCAACAATCTCACTGACACCAGCATTTGCTATTTGTTAGTTTGTCAGTCAGTCTGTTTCTAAAAGATGGACTTGATTACAGCTCCAGCTGGGAGCTTTATTGAAGTAAATTCTTCCAGAGACAGTTGTGGTGAAACAAGATAATAGGAACTGCTCTGTGAACGCTGAGAAATATTATTTTTTTCTCTCTCCTCTCCTCTCCTCTCCTCTCCTCTCCTCCTTTGCTCTCCTCTTCCCCTCTCCACCCCTCTGTTCTCCCCTCCCTCTCGCTTCTCTCCTTCGCCCTCGT